>VUQG01008773.1:6005-28875 GCA_015106755.1 Etia nguti | reverse complement strand
CCCTTCAGACCGGCTCGGGCAGACAGTGAAAAAACGGTGCGCTGCTTCGGCTGCTCAGCTGCTGCGTTTAATAGCCATATTATTTTGATCACATTACTAAAATTACATCCTCCAGGAGCCACTGACTGATGACTTGCTGCGTATTATCCATCAGGCCTATGCGCCATCTGCATGTCACAAAGCGCGTCACAGCGGCAGTAGACTCTACGTTATATGGAAAATTTTACTTGCTCATATGGATGGTCTGTTAGAGAGCAGCTTACGAAACACTGGTCAGTAGCCATAGTGCTACACGCTCTACACCCATATGTCTCAATAATGCAGGAGGCCTTTGACACCGGAGGATATAGGCCTAGGAGATGACGTGATCTCCACAACACAGGAGACAGCAGCTTTTTTCTCCCCCTCATTAACCAGACTGCATTTCCTGTGACAGCTTGATCAGAGTTATAAGCTGTTACTCCACTGTTATGATTAGATGTATGTCAGCATAAGAGATCAACTTTATGTAGCATGAGCACAGGAGAAAAATGTGTTTATGACTCAATACATAAAGATTTCATCAGCCATCGCTAATCCAGGAGTGGAATGAATGACAAAGCCTTGAACTCAGCATTTAGAATAACTGTCAGCACTGGTTTTGGCTCAGCCAATTACTGGAAATCTGTTGCTTTTTTTTAAAGGAAAAAACAACAACACGCTATTGTAATCAGCATTATTTTTGATCAAAGCCAATTCCTTGATAAATGTCAGCACAGTCTTGATACCATAAATAACTTTGTAGCAGGAAGGGAATGGAAGTTATTTTTAATGAGCTTAGGAAGATAGGATCTGTAAACCTGTCTGCTAAACACACTCTGAAAGGTGCAGATAATTAGAAGCACTTCTTTGATATTAGTCAAAACAGCAAGGTTAATTTGAAAATGGTGAGTTCAAATGTTTCATTAGATCCAACCTTTTGGTTTAGCTTTTGTCCTTGAAGCCTGTTGTGGAGCTTCCTCTTTTAAACATCCCAAACCAAAGATGCACCTTTAGCAAATACCTGCAAATAAAAGCATCAGAGAACCAACATCTCTCCTGTCCTGTGAAATACAGTTTGCCATCACTATTTATTAGTGTTTTATTGATTCACAATGGGCTGGTAAATGTACTACAACAGACTTGTCTTAACCCTGTCATCCAAATCTTGTAATGTCATTGAATAGAATTGTTTAATAAGTTGAGCATTCAGTGAATTTAAAGAAATCTGAATAATAATAAGCTGTATATGGTAGCAGATCTTATTACTTAGTTTGCCACAGTTGAACTATATCAGTGTTTGACACAAATCTTTTCATTTTAGTAGTCAGAAAGAGGCTGTACACTGTTTTTGGAAGGGTCACCAGTACAGCATGACTAGGCTGAGGTCTTGGTACATGGATCCATCAGCATATATATATGATCCAGTTTTTACTGTTAGAAGATCCCTTGGAAGATTAGTTTAAGTAATTTTAACTCATAAATAGCCATAGTTTTCTTCTAAAACTATTAGTTGTCGGCTATTTAGATAATCGTTTCCATTTGTTAGTCATTTATAAGACGACTTGTTTTGTGATCTTTTGCAGTATTTCCCATCTTTGATTTTTTGCCTTGTGACAGACATTTTGTGACAGTTGATCAGTCATAAAAATGATCATTAGTTGCAGTGCTTCCTAGCAATAAACAAGTAAACAAATTGTCTGACTCTGCAGTGGAGCTCGGTGTGACAGGATAAACGATACAGCACAGGATGAAAAGCTGTTATGCATAATTCACCTGAGCTCACTTCTGTTGTGGGAATGAACATGATTCATTCCCTTTTTTTATTCGGAACTGCTCTGGGCTTATTCTTTAGTTTTGCTATGGATGAAGGATTACTAAAATAACTTCTAACTAACTGTTTACCTTCAGTCTTGTAGATGATCCAATACATTTGATGCAAGGAGCCACTTTATCACTTAGGCACCCTGAACACAGCTGGCACATTTTTGTGTCCATTTAATTAGAACAGCTACCTGAAGTTTCTTGCCTAAAGCCACACATATGCACATATTCCCTTTTCCCAGGTTTGTATCAGGTTAAGCCTTGGGGACTTTTTTGGCAGATATATGGCAGGAGGATGGGGATAGGCATGCAGCTGCCCACTCTGCACATTTGCAGCTTTTGTGTGTTATCAACAGGTTGATATGAGCTCTAAGGTAGTGACAGATGGCTGCTTTTTCAGTCGGCTAGCACCTGAAGCTAAATACTCGTATTATTGTAAACAGATTTAAAATGGAAAATATGTAAACTTTATACTCCCATAACTTTAATTGCAGCAATTTATAGCACAGAAACTAAACTGAAGTATATAAACTCACCTTAAACGAGTTGCTGTGATATCATCGGCTGCTAGTTGTAGCACTTGTCCTTCATCTCTCTCCCTTTTCTCTCTTTATCTGCCAGGTAAGTGTTCTGACCACTCTGGAGAGACGCTTCAACCTCCAGAGTGCCGATGTGGGTGTCATTGCCAGCAGCTTTGAAATCGGCAACCTGGCCCTCATCCTCTTTGTCAGCTACTTTGGCGCCAAGGCTCACCGGCCCCGGCTGATTGGCTGCGGTGGGATTGTCATGGCGTTGGGGGCCTTGCTGTCAGCCCTGCCAGAGTTCCTGACTCATCAGTATGAATACGAGGCCGGTGACTCGTGGCATGCCGAGGATGGCAGGGATGTCTGCTCCAACATCTCCAGGTCAGAGAACAGAGACTCGGGGTTTAAATGCGGTAACCGAGCCAATACCAACATGATGTACCTTCTGCTCATCGGAGCCCAGGTCCTGCTGGGCATTGGGGCAACACCTGTTCAGCCCCTAGGAGTGTCCTACATTGATGACCATGTCCACAGAAAAGACTCCTCACTGTATATAGGTAAGTCAATACAGAGGTAAAACACAGAACATGACTATCAAGTGTGTATTTTTTTTTTTTTTTTTATAGCCATAATTTTTATTCAGTACATGAACAATTTAACTGGATTCTCAGGCTGATTAGTGCTAGTTGCCAGATGAAGAGCTCTTTTCACTGGTGCTTTGGTCACAAGCACCGCCTGTCAGCTCCAAGCAGTCTGCTCATTGTCCTCAGACCTCTCAAGGTGTTTTCATACATCTCGCTTATTGGTTTTTTGGGTTTTTTTTGCTTTTCATACCATGTTTCTGATGCTTCATGTGAACATAGATTAATGTTCCTTACCGGTATCTGCTATACTTGGAAAACTTTCACATGACAGACTCATTGCATAGTTGCATTAAAAAAAAATGTGTACAAGCTCATTTGCATTCCAAGGGTATCAAATACTGACATTTTATCAGAGTCACTGGCATCTCACAGATATACAAGGTGTTCTTTGGCACCTTGGCATGAAGCACCTGAGTTATGCAATAGTAAGACAGGTCTGTCACTCCAAATTTTTGTTAAACTGTTTTAACCCAAACCACATTCTTTTCCTCAACCTAACCAAGTCGTATTTGTGCCTAAACCTAAACAGTGAGGGAAGAAAAATAAGGCCGCACACGGGGTTCAAAGAGGACACGAACCTCCTCTTCAATGACAAACTTGCAGATTAATGGTGGATGGGATGAAAAATGGAAGCAGCCAGCGTGAAGTCTCCCACAGGTTTTGGACTCTGCATTTTGAAACCTCAGTGTTAGTGTTTTGGCTTCTACCATGCTGTTTTATTTTTTTAAGCCAGAAATGAATAAGTGTAGTTGGATGAAATGCTGACTTATAAAATTAACAATAACAACATCGTTTGGCAAGCAGTATCCATACAGTGTACAAAGAAAATACTAGAATTTCACTCACCAGAATAGATGGACAAACTTGGATGGGCTGTTCCACACAGTAAGCCATATAACATGCGATATAGTTCCATTAAAAATGCCCCCCCCCCAAAACAAAAATGCCAATAGTACAAACACAGTGGAGAGATCTAGTTCAGTCACTCGAGTTTGCAGAGGAGAGGGCTGGCAGACAAGATTCAGCTGCCTGTGTCAGGACAGCTGTTAGTCAAAACAGACACACCCCTAACTCCAGTATCCCGATGAATGAGGAACAAAAAAATTCATGCCCTGAGTCCAGTACCATTTCCTTCTACCAGTCTGTAAACATATTTGTAATGCTATTACTTAGCCATTTTAACATGGGAGTCTGTGGGGACTGATTCAAGTGGCCATAAGAAGAACTGCAGATTTTGGCACTTTACACGCAGGCTTTATTTTTTTTTTGCCCTGAGGGTTTCTGCTTGGTCTTAATCTGCTGTTATCCCTCGAGTCACGTAATGTGGACTTTGTAGCACTTTACAACAAGGCATTTATCTCACAGCATCCAAAATTGCTATGGCTCCAAAGAACAACGCCAAAGGAGACCTTGTACGCAGTTCTGTGACACTGGCGTGATTTGATTCTCTGAAATGAGAATGCTTTGAGTGTTTAGTAAATTTTATTAATTAAATGCTCAGAAATGGTACATTGCACTGTTGCTAAGTGTGAACTGGGTATTTTGCAAAATAGGCAAGGAATATTGTTTTTTTTTTTCTTGTTTTTTTTTTTTAGATTTAAATTGTGGGTCTGATGTTGTCCTCTTTCATATCTGCAGGGGCTCTTTGGCAAAGCATGCTTTCCTAACTTTAGTAAGCATTTGAAGGTCAGCAGCAAAAGGCTGTGGTTTTAGTTACAGCAGCAACCAAGAGGTCGAAGTAACCCTGTGTGCCAAAGTTGCCAAGGCAACAGTTCAAAGGCAGTGACTGAAGCTATGTGCCATCCGTGTGACCTGCTAGCAGCAGAGCTCTATCTGGGCAGATGGAGAGAAAGAGAACTTAAGAAACAATACATATCACTTGCTACAAAATCTAGAAATATGTATGTAAAGGGCAATTTTTGGTGTTTTTCCCCCAGTTTTTTTTTCTCCATTTCCACCCCACAGTCAAGTTTAATACAACTTTTATTTTGAAAACTATGTCTTTTCATAATCTGCAATCAAAACCATGCCAGAGATACCTTTAAGCTGGTCAGAGTGAGAACTCTTGTGGGTAACAGGGGCCCTTATAATCATGTCAGAGAGATGCAGAAGGCACATGCCATGGGCTCTCAGCATCTTTTATGTAGTAAGTTTAAATTGCTTCTATCAAGGCTGAGGTTCTTCCGCCAGACAGATCTGTCCTGTTAATAGCTGTGGTTGTTAACCTGTATATTAATGTATGTACATATTGCATGCATTTCCGATAAATGTATGTAATATACCTGGTGTCTGTAAGCAAAATTCCCCCGTGGTGGTATTCAAGCTTTACTTTGCTTAAATGGGTGGGTGGGCAAAGCTGCAAAAGTAGTGTATATAGCCATCATATGTGCTTCATATGTGGGGGCTATCCAGACATTTAAAAGATTTTCTTATATTGCTCGGAATCACTTTTCTAGTGTATAAATTAGAGCTCTGGTAGGTTAACCACACTTCATTTCAGGAAATTGTAACAACAGTAGGAAAATATAATAGCTAGTATTTAACAATACAAGTTATTATCAATTGATTATATGTTGTTATGGTTTGATATTTGGCATTAGTCTATCAAGAAGTATTGAAAATTTACAAAATTCTTCAGCTAGATTAGGTGTTTAGTCTGATGCAGGCATCGCCAACACATTAAAGCTTTATGATTCAATAAGGCAAAGCTGCCGGCATATGGGTTTGTTGCTTTAATGGAAACAGAGGTGCTGAGAAATAAACATATGCTGTTCGGTTTTTATTTCCCTGTAGCTACAGTAGTTGCTCCTCCTCGCAAGCTCCTTGGTTTGTTGCCTTTTTTTTTTCTGCTTGCATCTCAGCACAGACCTCTTTGCAGGGTGAGTAGGCCTGCGGATTGTTCTGTGCCTGCTTTGATCTGCACAGTCTCTGCCAGCAGACCTCGGTGTGTAAGGGAGGGAGGTAAGGATGGACAGAGGGTGGAGGAAAAGAAGGAGAGCACAGCATCAAGCAATCCACCCTTGAGTTACCCTCCTGCTTGGTCAGAGGCCTATTCATACCAGATACCTGATGTTTTTCAGTGTAAATATAATTTACTAGCCAGATGATATCCCATTATGACGACATGATCCATGTGAACAATCACAATCATATTTAACATCTGTAAAATTTTGTAATACCACCTGTAAAGAAACTATAGCAATTATCAAACATGTTAGATACATTATATGCATTAATTGGGCAGAACAACTCAGTATTGTCTCACAGTGCTTCATGGTTACTATCCTTGTTTAAATTTCTTTTAATTTGACAAAATGATGCATTTGCACAGATTCTGTTTTGTCTATAAAATTGATTTCATATTAAAGACGAACAAAAATGATTTTAGCCAAATACTAATGCCAACATAATAACAGCTTGATGTTTAACAGGGCTGATATAGATAATAAACACCACCTTAGTTTATCATGTTATAAGGCTAACATTTACTAATTAGCATTAAACACAAAGGACAGCAACGGCTGGCGACGATCCAGAGTATTTCATCTGTTGATGGCACAGTTCAAAGTGAAGGAAATTGTTGAGACGTTCAGTCAAAACCACAAATGTCTGCCTCAGGGTGTTGCTAGAGAAAACATCAAGAGGTTACTAAAGCCATTCATAATCATCCTTTTTATTATAACCATTTCTTGCAATCAATCCAGTCATGACTAAGTGCCAAAACTGTCAACAAATAAACTGTTAAAATGTTGAAAAGGGTTATGACAGAAACAAACCCCATTTCTAACCGTATCTGATTTTCTTTTAGCGCTCAGTTAGCTCAAAAATTGCACATAGCTGGTCCAATTTGCTAGCTCACATTTTCTGACGTCACGCCAAAATCTGGGCTATATTTCTTCTGACATAAGGTAGATTAACTTTCACAGGATTGGTTTAACTTCTGATTGCCAATTTGTGAAATCTATGGCTCGACTTTTTCACTGTCATCTTTGCAAATTTAGAAAGAAATAAACTGGATAAGTGACTTCACATTGTGATGCTTTACGCCTGTGCAAAACAAGCGAAAGCTTCCTGGTTTGAGTCCAGGAGGAGATAAAAATCCCTTGGGCATCAGGAAGGGCATCTAGTCTAAAAATCTGCCAAATGAAATATGCGGAGGTACCTGCTGTAGCGACTGCTTCTAACTAAAGGAGAAGCCAAAAACAGATTTAGACAATAAACTAAAAGCACCTGATTTTTTGCCATCTTTAAGCTTTATTGTGTGTTTTAAGTCTGCAGTTTTTAAAAGTGAAATCAGAAAATTCTACTGGAAATACACCATTGAATTTGGATGCCACCAACGGTCCCCCTCTTTGGAAATATCTCTGATCATTAGATGAGAGCTATGGCTCACTGAGATTAAACATCATTTTTGGAAAATAACTGATAATAATCAAAGTGCCAAGATATAATGAATAATGCATTATTATTATTATTATTATTATTATTATTTATTTTATGGGTTGCTTACAGAAAGCATTTGAATTACTGCTAATTTGGACATCACTTGGCATAGCAGTGGTTTAAGCTTAGATTTCTCTTGAATGGGTTAGCTCTAATATATTGCACTGCAGACTAAAATTGAGTCTGATTTGGTATGAAGTCTACTTTTATGTGTCCTAGCTAAATCCGCTGCAGCCTTTTCTCTTTCATAACATCCCCCAAGCTTCTTCCTTTGACACTTACAGATAGTACTCTTATATTAGTCTTTTCTCTCCACCACCCCCTCTCTGTTCTCTGTCTCTGTTCTCCATTTTTTGACAATCCAGGCATGTTGATTGCCATGGTTACCTCCTACAATGTGACTGCTGTTGTGTTGTTGGTATTTACACAGTACGTATGTGTTCTGTGCTGTTTTGTATTTCCTTTTTCTAGTCTCCGGGCGGTGGTGTTGTTTGACAAGCCTGACGTGTGAAGGCACATTTAGACTGTAAGAAAACCTCCTGAATAATGCAGTGTGACAGAGAAGCGGTTAGGTGTAGTTTAGCAAACATCCAACCAAAGGATTAAATATTAAAGTGGCAGCTCTCCACAGACTTGCTAACAAAGCAGAGGATTGAAGGAGAGGCTGCTCTTTTGTGGCCACATCTTCACCCCACATAGATCAATACTGCCTGAATGAGAAGGGCACGAAAGAATACTCAAGAGTAATGCAGGACACATTAAACACTTGTCATAGGATATATCTGCTCTGTCTCCATGTGCCCACCTGTTCTTTCTCAAATGTTATGTGGCCTTTCTCTTGTGTGTGTGTCCTGTACTTCACTCTGTTTGTTTTCCTCTATGCGTGTGTCGGTCCTAATCATTGTGAGCAACAGTTCAGGCAGCAGCCAACTAAAAAGAAACAGAGACTGTTGCTAACTGTTCAGTTAGTTGCCCATCAGACCAGATCATTGTGTTTTCTGGGAGTTTAGAGGGGGGGAAAAAGAAATGGCAGCAGTGCAGCCATGACCTGCAGTAGTAGAGTGAGATCTGTGTGATGAAAAGTGTTTCTGTGAGGCAGCACTCTGGCACCAGCAATGCTTTGAACTAAGTGCCAAAGCCTGCGTGCCAACATTAGCACAATGTATAATGTTTGGAGTTGTCGCCATCATAGATCATAGTACTAAAGGAAAAAAGAACAGATATGGCTGATGGGAAAGTTTGACTAACAGTGAGGCAAATGAAATGCCAATCGCATGGCAGTGCTTTATTATAAAAGAGATTAGGATTCATCCTGTAGTACCCATGAATATCTGTATCCATTCAGTAGTTGTTAAAATTGATTTGGCTGTAAAAATTTGCTCTTTTCTGCTGGCGCTGCTCTCAGTGCACCACCATCCCTGGTAACACTTCATGGCATTTTGGCCATTAATTATCATACAGACATATTGGTGAGCTTACAACTCACTGAAGCTGTTGTATATGCATAATATTTTGCGTGCATGTGTGCGTACTATAACTATAACTCACATTAAAGTCTTGAACTGTATTAGAGAAGCTTTTCATGATTCACAGTTCAGTATAATCCTCATTTATCTTTTACTGGGCCTTGGTGCAGCATTTTCGCTTCCTTCCAACTTTCTTCTGATCATAAGATTTGAAAAGCTAAAGTTTTGAAAAGTGGGACAGAACTGTGCGTCTACGATTGTCTTATTAAGTATAACCCTTACCACTGACATCACACTGAGCCGAGAGTAGAAAAAGAGCAGAGCCACAAGGAATCTGAAACAGTCTGAAGAGTTTTTGTCTCACAGCGATCTTTTGTATATACACGGGCCTTTTTATTTGAAACTTTGACCATGTTTAAAATGGTTATCCGCCATTGTAACAGAATAAATGCGACGGATAATAAGGATAAAGCACAAAATATATTCCCCTTCAATGTCAAACTAATATTTGAAGGGCGACCGTGGTTCAGGGGTTGGGAAGCTCATCTTGTAACCGGAAGCTTACCGGTTCGATCCCCTGCTTTGTCTGTCTTGGTCGTTGTGTCCTTGGGCAAGACACTTCACTTACTGCCTACTGGTGTTGGCCAGAGGGGCCCATGGCGTGATATGGCAGCCTTGCTTCTGTCAGTCTGCCCCTGGGCAGCTGTGGCTACAACTGTAGCTTGCCTCCACCAGTGTGTGAATGTGAGAGTGAATGGATAGTGGAATTGTAAAGCGCTTTGAGGGTCTCAAAAAGCGCTATATAAAATGCAGTCCATTATTACTATTATTATTTAAAGTCTGGATGTGTGGCTTAAGCGGGCAGCTGTGAAAGATTCCTCAAAAAAGGAGAAAATGGCTTCCTTCTGAAAGACCAGCCTGCTCTTCAGCTCTGTGGACTGTAAGTCCAAGCCAGATTGTAACTGTATAATTGATTGCTGTCAGCTCCTTGACAGATCCCCTATGTGAAGGCAGCTAACCCTCCTATCAATTGCATCCACCACAGAGTAAAGCAGCTGTTCAGTTAGAAGCCTTCATGCTGTGTCCATTTTTTAACAAGTATGTAGCATCAAATCGCTTCTGCACGACATCTTAACACAATACAGTAAATGTTTCTGTGTCCATAATGAAAGCTTTAAAAAAAACTGTGAGTTACAAAGCTAGCCAAAGACGCTCCTGCTTTATTTAGTTTCTATGCATTCACATTTTATCTTTCTCGTTCAAATTCAATGCTATGACCATTATTACTCATTTTAGGCCACAGTAGAAGGGTGGAGTTAGCTTACCACTTTAAATCCACACTGAAATACTGTATCTCTGAGGACTTACCATGAAGTTTTGTACAAGTTTTCCCAGAGAAAAAATATTCTACTGATTTTAGTGATCCTCTGACTTTTTGACTCATGCTATGACAAGGCTCCCGTTTGTGAGTTTGAATAAAATGTCTGAACAAAATTTAGATTTGCAGCATTTATTCATCTGGACCTCAGGATAAATTGTGATAATCCCTTACTTTAGCAAGCACATTTAGGTCAAAATGTTACTTTGTGCAGCATTGTGGTTTATGACTCGATTGTTCTACAACTCACTACATTATCATCAGTCTCAGCTGTAGGTTAGTAAAACTGAACTAGTATTATCCATAAAACAGGATTGTATATAAAAGATGGTCATAGTGACCTTGATACTACTATTTTGTGAACTAACCATTTAAGATCACATATCTCATTGTTGATTGTAAACCCTCAGCCGACTTGATCCATGATGATTAAGCATCATGGATTTCTTAACATCAGGTCAAGAGAAGATTGCAAATATTCAGACAAACCAACAATCTTGATTAGACTTTCTGATTATCAAGCGAATGAACAAGCAATTTAGAGTAAGCTGGACTACAGGAATATTACAAATATGCAGCAGAGAACTGCATTGGTTGTATTGGTGACAAAAATACAACAAATTACAGCACATTGCCTTAAAGCACCGCACCCGACAATAAATGAAAGTACAGTAAAAGAGCAGCCTAGGAAGAGCATGGAGTCCAGCTCTATAGCTGCAGGGTCAGCTACTCTTATCTTAGCCTCTATTCATCGCTTTAATGTGTGTAATGAAGCAGTGTGAGGCTGCAAGTTTAGAGTCCACTGCAGCAAAAATGTTTTTATTCCACTGGAGTTATTACTCCTCCACTGTAGAACAGCAGAGGAAGGGAATGGGGCGCTGACTCAGCACACGCTGTCCGCTCAGATCGGCACAGGTTGTTTTATATGAGCACCTTTTAAGAGCACCTTGGCCAAGATACAAAGTGCCAGCGATTGAACTGTGCCATAATGTGAGCCTGAGTGTGAAATTATTCATGCGCTGGCAGTGTGACCAGGTAGAAGAGCCTCGTCTAACACAGTATGACCTTGCATCTGCTGCATTCATTACTGCTGGGCACAAAAGGCACAATATGGGGCTGGACCTACCATGAGCTTGAGTATAATTTTTATCACTTTTCAGTTTCAAATTTTTTTCCTTTGTTTTTTGCACACGAGTTACAGGATTTAAAAAAGAACTGCAATATATTTACTTTCATTACTGTCCCAAGAAAAAGCTACATATCTATATTTAAATTAGTTTAGTACTGCTTTATGGCAACTGAGTTAATGCTGCAAGCTGTCTCCAACTACATGCATGATTTTAAATTTATCACCTACTGAGTGAAAATCTAAGCCTCTGTATATTGTAATCATGGCTGTGTGTGCCATATGTTGTCATATCCATGGTTAAGTGCTTATTGATCAATCTCACCCCAGTAGATGGCAGTTTTTTTTAAATGTAACTGATCACTGACTAAATTACACAAATAACAAAATGTGAAAAATAAAAAGGACTGTGGAGATCTGGACTCAAGTGTCTGGTGAAAACCTAAACTGGGGGAAATATGAAACCTGCTCTGTTTAAGAATTGTGATACTTTTAAGGCTGTTATAGGCCGCTTAAGGCTATTATATCTTATGTATAATGGATTCAATTCATTTTAAACATCAAAATTCTACACACAATACCCCATAATGACAACGTAAATAGAGTTTGCTTGAAATTCTTACACATTTCTTTTAAAAAAAAATCTACAGATAACTATTCACAATCTTTTTCAATAACACTCAACATTGAGCTCAGGTGCATCCTGCTTCTGTCAGATGTTTCTACAACTTGATTGATTGATTAGAGTCCATCTGTGGTAAATATAGTTGATTGGGTATGTTTTGGAAAGGCACACAGTTGTCTGTATAAGGTCCCATAGTTTACAGTGCATGTGGTTGTTTTTAATAAACAACTGAAAGAAAACCTTGCATAATTTGGTATATGTATACAATATAGTTATACTACTTGAATCATTGACTATTAATTCTAATATTTATCTCAATATCTTAGGCACAAACCTGTGTGCAGTGGTGCCATATTGCAGACTTGTGATAAATGAAAATGGTGGTACTTGCTGAATATTCATGGGCTACAGTAAGGGGGTTGTTGTTCTGCAAAAGCTTGACTTAAGTGGAGTGCCTCTACCTGCCAGGATGGTCATCTCCATTTATGTGAAATAAATAAGAATAAATAAGTGTACTGTAGATAATAAATTGACATTCTGTTAGTGTTGGCCTTCAGGTTTGTATTACCTTTAGCTTCACTTCTAGCTCATCTTACAAAGGAACACAGCAGGTGGTGTTCAGAAGGAAGGAACAACAGCTTTACATCAAAACAATAGAAGTGAATTAAGGTTGTCGCCAAAGGACACTGTAGCCAATGTAAAATAGATGGGACTGAGACATTTTAGTTTAAGGTTATATTTATTATTTGTGTGGGCTATATTTGGAAAGCAATCCCTGACAAATATTCTGTTTTAAGTGTATGGAAACACTCTATAATATATATATATATATATATATATATATATATATACATATATACATTCATTAGTATGATTGCTCTCAAAGAGCCTCACTTTATAGTGGCGACATTCTTCCTGTACCTCACTTTGCTCTCGTGTTCCAATGCTATCAGTGCTTTGATGTTTGCAGGTACACTGCAGATACTGAGAGCATCCCCCATCCCTCTACAATTACTGCAAAGTCAATAAGTGATGAAAGATTTACATTCCATCTATAATGAGCAATCAGAAGTTAAACAAATCCCGTGAAAGTTAATCTACTGTATGTCAGAAGAATAATTATTTTTAAGAGCGTAGTTAAAAATGTGTGCACATCATCAATATCTGCATAGGAACATAAGTCTGGCAACTGCTGATTTTTCTAGTAGTTCACATATTGCATTGCAGCAACTCAGTGTAAATTACAAGGGAAAAAAAGCATGTCGGATCAGCTGGTTTAAGATTGGATTTGAAACATGAATTGTGCAATGGTGCTCTTCTAGTCTTAAAGTACAAAAATATATTGCAGGATATATGCCTATATTTCTTATATAAATATGAAATCCCACAAATAATTCCACATAAACATTATTTAGTCTTTCTGCAGTAGGAAGGCACACTGAGTCCACTTGCTGTTGGATGTGAGTCAAATAAATAACATATGAATAGAGCAGATGACTAAACAGTAGTGAATGATTTACTGTAAGGTAAAGGCTGCAATGTTTATGATGGCTTCAGTACCACTCTACATTCTTTCACTGGGTTTTCAGTCATGTCTCCACGGATATGGTCTCGGAAGTACCAACTGTTGAGTTCAGACAGCAGACTGGCATCTGTCCTGAATGTTTAGGGTTATGAGCTTTCCTTCTTTTCTCACGGCATAACAAACCTTTGCCCCACATCTGTCTTTGTGCTTATTGCTGCTATTGTCATCACCACTTTAACTTTGACGGCCACTCTCCGGCTCTTTGTCTCATGTAACTGGAAACACTGAAGCGGGTTGTTGTACCCACACTAGTTTTCAGAGTATTGAGCGTTGGTGTACTGTAGATCAGATTGGCAGGGGCCCAATATTTTCTGCTGGTTCACTGCCATGTTTGTGTGTGTTTGCCAGCCTCACTACATCACATACATTATAGATTAATTGCCCTTTGTGTGTCTGTGATTAAAACCCAGAGGAAGGCAGAAGAGGATATCGGAGGTCATTATTTGGTTGCTTGTTGAGCTGTCCCTGCTCTAACCCCTGACCTCCTCTATTACCTGACTTAAGCCCCAGTGGTATCAATGCTTTTGGTTAAATAAACATAGCACACAGGGAAAGTTAGAGCTGGCAAGGTTGACTACTGGCCAGAATCAGTAAGCACAGGATAGCCTGGCTGTCTTCATAAACAAGTATGCAACGATAAAAACAAATTTTTTTGAAAGTGTGTTTTTGACATAAGTGGCCAGGGAGACATTTGATTTTCTTTGAAACGGTGCCAAAAGTTTCAAGAATGATTGAACCATTTTACAAATGAATCTGAACAACACCACAAGGAAAAAATTTGAAATTACTGCGTGTAAAAGTGTTGTAGAAAAAGTAAATTGAGCTAAAAGAAGGCCTCAGACCCTAGTATTGCACCTCTTAAAACTGAAGCTGTTTTTGCATACCTTTGCACAATTCTCTGAAATCGGCTTTGTGAACTCTCATTTCTTATAAAATTCAGTTCAATTATTTATATAGTGCCAAATCACAGCAACAGTAACCTCACGTCGCTTTATTTATAATGAAATTCCTTCAATGCAACATGTTTGGGGTTTTTCAAGGGTGTTCTCTCTGTAACAAATTCAATTTTTTTTAATGAAATTCAGATTTGGGCCTTTTTTTAACCACGTTTTGGTAGATTTGTTACTGCACTTGGTATCATTATCCTGGCTCGGCCTGGTTCAGACTCGTTCAGACTGATGGTCTCACCATTAAGAAATGTCCAGAATTCAGATTAATCAGTGATTGCATTTAATCGCCATACTTCATAGTACTTCATAGTCATACTTCATCCTGGGCTGTATGCTTGTTGCTGTCTTTGTTCTGCAACAAGCATACTGCTGTTGTAGCCATTTAACTCTGCATTTGATTGGTCTGTCCAGAGCACATAATTCCAGAGAGCCCAGTCCTTACCTTGATGTCCACTGGCAAACTAGTTTCCAAACTGTGGACAGAACAGACTTTCTTTAGTATGCCTGCTATGTGGGTTAAATTTGTGCTCTTTCTGATTGCAGGTGCATGCACTTTAATACCAACAGTTGCAAGACTTTTTTTGCAGGTCCTGTGAGGAAAGTTTGATGTAGTATCTTGCCAGACTAATAAGCATCCGCAGTCTTTACTCTGAAGGCCTGAATGAATAATTTACATCTTAGCATGACGATAACATTATGCACCTCATAAGCAAAGGAAATATCAGACCCTAGTTTGATCTGGAACCTCTGATCCCAATCTTATAGACTTGAAACTGTAATAAATGCTTTCTTGTTTTCTTGTGATTGATCTATGTTTTTTTTTTTTATTAGCATTTATATCTCCAAATATGAGCCTATAATGCTACCCTGTTCTCACAAACAATAACTGGTGATGTCCAGAGGAGTAATCATTAAATCGCCTACAGAGAAATTGACTGCCCCTCTCATCCTGTCAGGAGTGAGCAGCGCTTCCTCTGCTTTGGGATCCATTATTAGCAGTCAGGCTACTGGAACTCACTCCTATTGTTCCACTTACCACCAGCATGGATAACAGATTAAGTGCCACACACACACAAACACACAGACACACACAAACAGTCCAGCACAGTATGATGCTTTATAGAGAGCTCTCAGCCTCTGTGCCAAAAGCGGGGCAGCTTTTTACATTCAGGGGAAGGTCAATCAGAAAGTGCATCAGTCACTCCCCACTGCTCTTACAGTAAGAACCCATTTCCTGCTTGATTATTTATGATGCTGCTGGATAATCTAGCTTTGGATCAATTACACTGTGCAACCTATGGGCTGCATATTACAGTGATGGTGAATAAATCTGTCGCTGGAAGACTTCTGATGAAATTATCAAATCTCCTAGCATGGATTTCCTACTTAATCTTTAATCCTTAAAAGACATACATTTTGATTCCTAATCACAAAGTGCAATTAACAGGTATACTTTATAATAGGAAGCATTATATCTAATAGAATAGAAGGTGCTGGTAATAAACAGCTTGATACAACGCTGCCCTCTGCTGAACAATGAAGTGAAATGCATTTGTCCTCTTGGCTTGGGTCATTTTATGGTGCAAACACTGAAATGTTGCTGGTGTTTTGTTTTGTTTTTTTGCTGCATACTGTCATTTTCTGACAGATGTGTTGTTCTTCTATCCTTTTGTTTTGTCTTGCAGGTATCCTATTTTCAACATTAGTGTTTGGCCCAGCTTGTGGCTTCATCTTAGGTTCCGTCTGTACCAAAGTCTATGTTGATGCTGTTTTCATTGATACCAGTAAGTTGGGGGATGAATGGTTAAAAATATTGCAAAATTATACCACACTGAAACAGAGATAATCTTATTGTGACCTCTACTAGTACACAATACTTGTCCTTCCCTCTATGACTGCTGTGAATTTTCTTACCCTCCAACCAAGGTAAGCTGGACATCACCCCAGATGACCCTCGCTGGATCGGGGCGTGGTGGGGCGGCTTCCTCCTGTGTGGTGCCTTACTCTTCCTGTCTGCCCTCTTCATGTTCGGTTTCCCCCAGGCGCTGGATGAGCAGGACATGGACAGTGGAGCTGAGAGTGAGCAGGCCATGCTGCCTTCTTCCCTGAGCCTGGAGTTCCAGGGCTCTAAACCCAATGGAGCCATTCATGGCTTTGATATAAACAGCGGACTGTCAGTCTGTCAGCATCTGAGAGGTGAGGAGGTCAAGAGAAGAGTGGAGGGGGTTTAAGTGACAAGAGAGATTGTTTAATGGAATATTTAAATTAATGCGCATGCTTCTGCTCTTTTCTCTGAATCCTTCTTCATCGTTTTGCTTAATTTTCTTCTCCTTTGACCCAGTGATCCCCCGGGTTACCAGGCACCTTCTCTCCAATCCGGTGTTCAGCTGCATCACGCTGGCAGCCTGCATGGAGATCGCTGTGGTTGCTGGCTTTGCTGCCTTTCTGGGCAAATACTTAGAGCAGCAATTCAACCTTACAACATCCTCAGCTAATCAGCTGCTAGGTAGGCAGTAGGGATGGATATTGATAAGAATTTATTGATACCAGGGCCATTATCAGTTCTGCTTACAGCTTCACATTCTTTGATTCCATCGCAATTTCTTGTGTGGGAGAAAGAGTACACCCAAGAGGTTTTAAGCATCAACACAGCTACATAATTATCACTGAGTGGGAACACATTGTAAAGCAGAAGAAAAAGGCTTGTAAGGCTCTGCTGCCAAGAGTTTGACTTCATTGTTTTGCAATACGCTGATGTCAGAAAACCTTGCCAGGATTGATGAACAGGGTAAAACTGAGAATTTTAAATAACTTTTTAATATATCTTTAAACGAAATTCAGGACTAAACTTGCAAGTAGTAACATGACCAAAAGTAAAAATGTGTCATAGCTAAAGATGATAATAATAAATAATATGGTAGATTTATGTTTTGAAAACTGGAAAACAATAGATAACTAAAGGGTTAAAATAAATGAAGTAAAAGTAGAAAGTAGCATAAGATAATAACACTTAAATACATTAAAACAGTACTGAAATAAAGTACTTAAATGAATATATTCAGTTACATGCTCTCATCTCAACGGTATTGGGCTCTGTAAGATTAACAGTGCACGAGCAAAAGACTTTTGGTGGATGGTTACCATGGTGAGGCATCATCAGGTTCTCAACTTCCTTTCTCTCTTAGAGGGGTCCTACTCTTATCTCAATAAAAGGAAATTATTTATGTATTTATTTTACGTCAAATCATGAGGAATGTTGTTATATAGTTAGAATTTACCTGTTTTTCCCTCTCTAGGTATGACGGCCATCCCCTGTGCCTGTCTGGGAATCTTCCTCGGGGGGCTCCTGGTTAAGAAACTGAACCTGTCAGCTCTGGGTGCCGTCCGCATGGCCATGCTGGTCAACCTGGTGTCCACTGCCTGCTATGTCTCTTTTCTGTTCCTGGGCTGTGACACTGGACCTGTCGCTGGGGTCACAGTGGCCTACGGCAATGAGTAAGAGTGATGACTTACTGATGTGAATGAAGAGTCTTTCCAGGAACTTTTAGTTCTGTATAGTACTTTTTCCCACAGGGATATACTGTAGATCCATGCAAATAAAAAATTAAACAAATCTCAGAATTTAAAAAATCCTACAGAAAAATTACATTAGATTTTCAAATTGTACATATGCAGCATTATCCTTAACGTGACCTTTGACTTCCTCCATAGGACGTTGCAGTCATGGCAGCAGCCTGAGTCAGCATGCATTAGTAACTGTAACTGTTACACTGCATCGGTGAGCCCTGTCTGTGGCTCCAATGGAGTCACCTACCTCTCAGCCTGTTTCGCTGGCTGTACCAAACCAGTGAGTTGGGACATTAATGCTGATTATCATTGCTACCCAGTGCCTGAAGGGCTCACAATAAATATAAATACTGCAGATTAATTTCAATCTCGATATATCATTATTACATTATTGTCTCATTTCTTTTCTTTGTCAGAACCTGACCAACTGTGCGTGTATATCCAGCAACAGCGAAGAAGCAGTGGCTTTACCAGGAAAGTGTCCCAGCCCAGGCTGTCAGCAAGCTTTCCTCACCTTCCTGTGTGTTATATGTGTGTGCAGCATGATTGGAGCTATGGCCCAGACACCCTCTGTCATCATCCTTATCAGGTATGAGCACGTCCCCTCCGTTTGCTATTCATCAACTGCTCACAAGAGGGAGCTGGCGACATTTCAAAATACCGGTGTTTCTTCAGTGGGAAGGATTGATTTATCAAGCTGACAGTGATACGGACAAATACAGACACACACAAGTGTATATTAACTCATATATAATGACAAATAACACTATGGGCATTATATGCACATTGTATGTATATATTGCTTGTAATCTAGCTAGATAGATAAATATCTACAAAATAATGTAATTTAGAACTCAATAGGTCTACCAATTAAGAACAGTTTTCCACCACAGTACACAAAGGGGTAAAGTTTTCTCTTAATTTTCAGAACCGTTAGTCCAGAGCTTAAATCCTACGCCCTTGGTGTTCTGTTCCTGCTTCTAAGACTAATAGGTAAGAAACACTTTACTACTATTGGCACACATTCTGCAGCAGGCCCTCTGTATTGTGTTTTTGCAACAGCTGTTGGTCTGTAGTTTTACTCTGTGACTTAAACGTCAGGGCAATTTTTCACCTTGCTTGAAATGAACTTCATCAGTCTGTCTGCCTGGATACATTAGGAACATGAACTCAAACTGGTGTTCTTCTTGACCTTGTGACCTGCTGTCTCTCTGCAATCCCCACCTGCTCCAGGCTTCATCCCTCCCCCTCTGATCTTCGGCATGGGCATCGACTCCACCTGTCTGTTCTGGAGCTCCGTCTGCGGCGAGAAGGGAGCCTGCATGCTGTACGACAATGTGGCCTACAGGCATTTGTACGTCAGCATCGCCATCGTTCTCAAGTCATCAGCTTTCCTCCTGTACACCACCACATGGCAGTGTCTGAGAAAGAACTACAGGAAATACATCAAAAACAACGAGGGGTACCTCACGCCCACCGAACTCTTCGCCTCCAACGTGACTCTGGACAATTTGGGAAAAGATATCACCCAGAACCCAACCAACAGGACAAAATTCATATACAACCTGGAGGACCGTGAGACGTGTGACAACATGGAGTCTGTTTTATAGTGGTGGTCTGCACTGGGGCTGCAGACCGGAGCCGTTAATGTGCAACAGACCTGAAGCGTGATGTTTCTGTGGTGTTGTATCAGTTCAGAGAAAGGTCCTCAGTAAAGTTCCAGTCTTCTTGTCATCCAAAACATGACACATATTGAAAAAAGAGAAGATTCCCTAAATTTGCCACATCCACATTTTTGTCAGCTAAAATTAAGCTGGCTTTAAGAAAATTGCTCTTACTTTTTTTTTTTTTGCAAAGTTGGAACAGAAAGTGAAGAGGAAAGAGGGGAAAAATCACATGCAATAGATTACTGCTGACTAAAGTTTAGTTCAAAGTTTTGGATTTACTATACCAGAGTTTATGAAATGGTTTATTTTCCTTTAGTATTTCTCAGGTATGGTATATTAGAAAATGCAAAAAGGGTGACGGTAATCAATTTTCAGTCCATCTGCAGTGCAATCTAGGGATCCCTGCAGGAGACTTTTTAACACATTTGTTGTAAACCCTTTATTAGGTTTCTACTTTATCCAAAACCAGTTAACAAGCCCTTTTCACTACAGTCATTTTGATATTGAGCATGCACAATACCAGGGCCCCTGTCCATGTATACGTATGGAACAGAGCCACTATTGTTGTGATTAATCACATCCGTGCTTACCCTGCAATAACATGTCAGTGTGACTGCTATGAAAAGGGCCCATTTCTAAGCCAGTATACAATTACTGTAGGTTTCTTCAACCTTAACCTCGGCAGTGACTCAAACAGACATACAACAAGCAATGAAAAGGAAATCAAATGGTTCAAAAGGTGCAGAAGTTTACAGCAATATAGAAAACAGATTTATTTATTTAGCTCCTGCCACCAATTATTGCAGGTCACATTTTCCACAAAACATGGATTATCCCACTTTGAAACGGTTAAAATGTGAAAGATGTTTCTAACATTTTTCAGAGAAATAAGAAACAAATTCTTTCACCATAGCTTTCAGTGTTTATTTTAGTCTAGAAAGTTTTTGGAAATATGTGAAGTTTTGGCATTGATGCTCGACTAAAGTCTAAGATTATATATTAGTTTCAGAGCCACAAAACATTTTAGTTTTTTAGTTTTTTTTTACTTGACATTTATGAAAATTAGATGCAGCTTCTAAGAGGTAATAAGAATAAAAGCGTAATTGTTAAAGTTTAAATAACAGTCTGACTCAAAGGAACAGAGTAAGATGGCTTTTTCATTAATGTTTAGACGAGATGCACATGATCAGATTCAGTAAATGAACCTGTAACCTTTCCTAAGCCACTGATCCAAGAATGCTCATGCCAACTGCAAACAGATGCAGAATAAGAGTTTGTAATGTAATTTCACTCTCGGGGACATCCTTGGCAGCATTGATGCATGGAATACAAAGCAACAAATATAACAAGCAGGAGACACTGCAAATAAGGCACTCCAGGTACATTATTTAGGAGGGCCAAAGCAGTTGGCAGCTGTGGGGAAGGAGGCTTTTACCAAGAGCACCAGTATGATTAGTGAGCTCACACTGAGTGAGAGTGTGAAGGCCTTTAAGTGGAATACCAAGTCATTGTATTGAGACTGTTGATTGTAGTGGCTAGCTGTCAACAGACACAGCATAGCATGACGCACAGTGTCCAGCCAGAATTAGTTCATTAAAAAGCATGCTGGTAATGCATGCGCATAAAAATAAAATATGTTCAGAATGATGTCACTATATTGCACAGACTCTGTGGTTTGTTGGCCATTGTAATGGTTAAATATACATTTAACTTGAATGGCCTCCAAATTCTATTTTTGACCATGGAACAGCTTTATAATGCATACTGCATTGTGATGATGACTTTTTTTTTCTTCTTTTAAATCAAACCTCAGCTGTCACAATCACTCACACTGAAGTGATTGTCAACATGCAGATACAATACAGCTTTTTGTTAAAGAATTCAACTGGATTCTGATTTTTGACATATCCACTTTATATATAGTGTTTTTCTTCTGGCTTACTCTGTAAGTATTTAATATGTTTTGCATCAAAAATCCAGACAGCAATCATCACAATACATTTCATTTTTAAAATGCATATACCCTTTGAGGCTTTGGGAAATACGCTTTTGGGAAATTCTTTTCCTAGCCAGAGTTAGAAAGGAAGGTTAATAATACTCTGGCCAGCTGTACAGTAAGTACAAAGGTAGAGCTAGCTGTCAGTTAGCTTTGTATAAAGACTGAAAAGTACCAGGACTGAGTACCAGGCTCAGTCCAAACATCAAAACAATCAGTCTATTCAAGTCATCTTATTATACTAAGATGTTAGATCTACATTATCTTTGTAAACTTTGTATACAAAAACTGAAATGTAAAAATTGGGGTTTATTTTCTCAAGTTTTGGCCTGGAAATCAGTGCAAACTACCAATAAATGTCCATGAAATTAGAACTTGTTAGTTTTATGCCTTAGTTGTTGCATATATGAAACAAAAAATGTTAATAGGTTAACTTTAAAGGTGCTGGTCAGTAGATTATGTTATCATAATCTGGTAAGCTGCTCTGCTTTACCTGTTTGTGCTAAATTAAGCTAACTACTGGTTATAGATTCATATAAAAAAAAAATCTGTGTGTTTAGCTTGTTTCCCAAAATTTCAAACTGTTCCTTTAAGCTAGCTCCTTTGAAAAGGTTCACAAATTCTTTTTGCCACCACCAGTGTCTCAAGCGTCCTTTATTAAGAGTAAATACATGCACATAACTTGTAGGTCTACAGCATATTAAGTTTCATATGCAATGAACCAAAAGAACAAGATTTAAACTCTGCGTATAAACTCTACACTAATAAATACTTTTATTTTGGATGCACATTACTGGTAGGTCTACAATGTATTGAGTTTCATACACAGTTAACCAAAAGAATATGATTTAAACTCTACATTGATGATGCTATAGCTTCAAAAATCATAAAAACACAGTGGGAAAATAAAACAACAGATCAGTGCTTTATGGACCTACGTTGACCACAGAGACATGCTAAACCACATCACATTATTGTCTTTGTGGATTTTCTTAGAATAGAATATAAACACGGTGAGATTTTTTTTTTTTTTTTTTTTTTTTGTGAAAAATTTTTT
>VUQG01008772.1:5966-45312 GCA_015106755.1 Etia nguti | reverse complement strand
TACTGAATCCCCTTTAAAAAAAAAAAAAAAAAAAAAAAAAGCAAACCCCTGAAAAGCTTTTACTGGAAATAAGGAACACAACAAATGTTTGCCTTATTTCTCTCTGAGTTTTGGTCTGGGGTGTTTTTTCTTTTATTTAAAAAAAAAAAAAAAAGCAGCTGCCATAGGACAGAAGCAGGGTGCAGTCTAGACAGGCTGCCAGTCTGTGGCAGGGTTAACACGGAGACACACACAAACATTCACACCTGTGAAATGGTGAAAAACAACAGAGGCTTTCTCATTTATCAGGTAGTGATCACACGCAAGTCACATCTGCACTGAAAACTATGTGTGTAGGCCATAAATAAAAAGCCGCAAAAACAATAAAAATGTACCTCACTTGAGTTCTTTTAAAGACAGGCTTATGGCTATGTTCAAAAACATTTGCCCAAGTGCTGCAGCTATCCGACTCCACACCTGACTGACAGAAAATGCATTAAAGTTTGCGCCCCTCACAGCTGAGTCATCAACTTGGAGACTAATCCACGGGGTCTGTCTTTGTCCGTCACTCTCGGTTTACATGGAGATGCCGTATGAAGAGCGACCAGGAGCTGCAAGTAGACGCCATCAAAGTCCATCAACCACTGAAACATCCAGCAAACAAAATCCCCCCTTGCTGTCTTCAAATTGTTACTTCAAAGCCCCCAACTTCCTCTTCTGTGGTTAAAGTGTTACAATGCATATGTGTGTGTGTGTGCAGTGTATCAATGCCAGATTTTTAACACCTACAGTAATGAGGAAACTAATACGAGTTAATTGTGCAACATCAACTTTACAGTACGTTTCGTTAGTCGTGGAACATTTTCCATATCGTCATTTTTATTCAACATGGGGACACAACACACATTCATTAACATGAGCATTTAAAAATGTGCAGTTTGTCTCTGTCTACAGCCAGCCGATCGTCAGATCACACACACTTCTTGGTAAATTCACTCTAATCAGATGAACTTTCAAAAAAAACAAGTCTGGTGTTTAATAAAGATCAAACCTGCAGACAGCTGTGTTTACGGCAGGCGATGTTTGAGCTCCAGCTGCTCACAGTGAACTATTGTAACCTATTGTTTGCTTCATGAAACATGTTTTATTAGGCCATTCTTTGCAGTCTGTCAGCGGTAATGTGCGCTAATTCACAATCACAGTCACGCACAGGGAAGCTGGCACCTAATACGATGGCTCCTTTTATTTGGAACAACATTGTGTTTATTCACTCGTGAAAGCCTGTAGTTGATAAGAAACATGTAAAAGTGCATTTATCTTCTAATCTGCAGATGTCTGTGGACATGCAGGATACCGCGTGTTGTTTCGTAGAAGAAAAGTTGCTGCTGGAATTCTTAGAAGCTCAGATGCTTTCTGATGTCAGGTTGAGCACCCCTAAACCTGTTCATACAAGATGAATGTTGCAAAACCTCAGCAGAAAACAAGTAAAAATACATTTATGTTTAATGAAAAGTGAAAAAAAGAGTGCTGTTTGTTTTTCCGTGTTCTAAATTTAAACTTTAATTTGTCCTCTAAGAGAAACAGGATGTAAGAGTCTACGTTCTCCCTCAGAATATGAAGGAAACTATTTACTCTTCCTGACTTTACCCACATCATGTGAGTGACATCCTCCTCACAGTCTGCACCACATGTCCACGAACCCCTTTGAAGTCTTCCGTTACGGGAGGCGCTTATGATACTGAAGCTAGATAAATTGGTGTTGGTGTAAGTTCCTGTCTACAGTTTCCTCCAGGCAAGCACAGAAGCTGCCACTTGTGTAGAAGTGTAGAGTTTAGGCTTTACATCACAGGGGCAGCTGAAAAAAACGCACACACAGAAAGGTCAAAGCCCAAGCGCCGTCGCAAGAGGCCTCCGAGCAGCCTAACGCTTCCATCATGGGTGAAAACACCATCACAAAGCCTCTCGGGCTAGTTTTGATCGTCACAGCTCACATGGTGTTCAACGGTAAGCCGTCTTGTTCATAACTGTGTTTTACTCTGTGACATGTGAGAGGTTTTGTGTCCTGGCAGCACATGCTGGACCAGACTGTCTGTTACATTTATTGCTCTCTGATTCCTCTGACAGTTAGTTAATGCACTAAATATTTTGCACGTAACTCGCTGTAGTAGGTCTCTAATGACAACTCAGTTTCCCCCACTCAATTACCATTACTGAATCATAATTGGGGAGTTCCACAAAGCTCTGGTTTTGTGACTCAACTTTATTTGTCGGTAACCCTGTTTCCACGAGTGGTTTGTTCTAAGTTTTGTTGCGGTATCTGTTGGAGTTTTATCACTGATGAGCGATATTAAAACAGGGAACTGGGTGTTTCATAAATGTTGAAAACACTGACACGTTCTGGATAAAACTGGCCCGCTGTGTGCTCGTGTCTGAGGTGAAAAGGGAATTGCAGCTTTAAGTTAAAGCTGGTCTGAGGCATTGTGAATTTAGTCCTGGTTCATAATGTCTAGGTTCTGATGTAAAACAAATATAGCAATTACACTTTTATGTAACCAAAAACAAGCGATCGTACTAATATCTGTGCCACAAATGCTTATGGAGACATCCCATGGTGCTTCACGCATGTTTAGAGAAAAAACTTGAAAAATAACTTGAAAATAATAATTATAAAATATATATATAATTTAGATACATACATACAAAAAGCTGATTTGGGCTGATTAGTTTGGAAAAAGAAAAACGCAGTAGCTCCAGTCCCACCGCGATCCTGAACTTAATAAACAGAAGAGAATGGAAAGATGGTGTCTTCACCTTTTAGCGTGTAAGAGAATATATTTGAGCTTTATCTGTTTTCGTTCCTGTTTTTAGTAGGTGTCCAAACACCTAGACTCCTGTTTAAATATAACTGGATTCAGTACTTGCTATTTAAAGGTTTCTAATCACCAAATCACATAGTTTCTACATTAGAGAGACTTTCAAACAGAGGAGATGACACATCTAAGAAAAGTTACTTATCTCCTTTCTATATATGAGCTAACACTGAACTTTAGCAACAGCTGGCAGCTAGATAAATCAGATAAATCTGTCTGAAGTTCACCTTGTTGGTGCTGTTGCTGGTGGCTATAGACGGATCCAGCACTGCTGGCATTTTACTGTGGCTTTAGCCTAGTTTTTACACTATTCTGTAGTTTTACTGTCAGTGATTGAAAGTAACTGTGGTACTTGCACTAAGGTAGTGAGCAGAAGGGAAAAGTGACCCGCCTGTTTCCTTTGTGGAGACGATCAGTCGTCCTGCGCTGCTTCTGTGGCTTTTAGGTTTTTGAGGATTAAACCAACTGATGTCTCTAACACAGAAGATGTCACATGGACTATTCTGTTTTCATGACTGCTTTCTTCCAACTACCCACAGCTTATACTGTATACTGGAGAGCATAAGTTTGAAATAATAAAGTAATATGTGCTCATGAGTGGAGACTGACGCATCATATTGGATTTATTAAATTTAAATAAAATAAAAGTAAAAGCATTAAAAACATCAAACTAATTTCTCCACTAATGTGTGCCTATCAGTGTTTATAATGCAAATCTCTTCTTCTGTCTCCATACAGACCCCAGCCATGCACATGTCATCGGGATCTTTGGCAGCAACATCACCCTTCAATTTACATTTAATGTTAGCATTAATGAAAACAGTCCAATTGGAATTTATAAAACAGGCGAGACACAGATTGATTATTTGAAAAATGGGAAAAGTTCCTTTGGTATTTACCCCCAAAACAAATCTGTATTTTACCACATCACAAATCTCACTCTAAACCACACCAACACCTACTGGGCCAGTTTTTTTGATGTCATCCTAAGAAAAAGTAATGAAGTGCAGCTGATCGTTAAAGAAAGGAACATAAGCAGTACAGGTAAGGACATTTGTTATGATTATAAGCTGCACATAATGGAAACAACACTAACACACAGTAGAGCAATGTCAAGAGCAGACTAAAGTGGAGTGAAAATTATGTTCCCATTATATTTCCAAACTATTTCACACAAACAGTTCAGCCATATACAGTATACACTAATTTCTCACAACCTTCACTTCCTCCATGTTTGTCTCCTTATTCAAGGTCCTGTAATAAATGACATCATCATTCCTAACATCCTTGAAAATACTATTCCAAATGAAAATGATCGCTTTAATTAATCGTGTCTGCTAGTATTGCATTAAATATAAAAACCATATAGTGTGTATAAGTGTCATGGATCCAAAGTTGTTGTTAACCAGTTAGTCAAAAGTTTAAAGTCCATATGAAAATAAGTCACTAACAAACTATTAAAACAGTAGAATAAATTAAATATGATTGTCACAGAGTCCTGCAGCTTATGTATTCGCTACATTGTTGATAAAAGTTCAGTTAGAACAGAAATATTAAAATAACCAAAGAAAAATAGCTCCTCGTTCTTAGATCGTATTGTTGAGCCTTTAAAGGATAGCTGACATTCAGTCAGTCCCCCTCTGCTGTAGATACTCACCAGAGCAGTAGGGTAATAATACTGCCTTCATTTCCTTGCCTGATTGACTAAATAGCACTCTGATGCTTTGACCTAAATGCTAAATACTGATGTCACTGTGCTAGCATCTTGCTATCCAGCAGGCGTACATTAACCAGCTTTACAATCTAGGCAATCGAAGCTTGCTAGTGTGGCAACATGTTCTAGCGTTAAACATAAATTATGTTTGCAAATATTTGGTCATAACTGGGCTACTGAGCAAATTTACCTCTCTACCTGACAGTGAAGCTAGCTTGAAAATCAGGCACATCAAAGGGTTTGCAGTGCGTTCACAGGGGGACGCAAACACCAGTGTCAGTTAAATTTATCCTCACAGAATCACAATTTGCGTCATTCGTGGAGCTGCTGAGATGTTTGAGTGTAAAGTGGCTGATATGAGATTGACTGACCTACAGTCCCATTATAGATGAGATTAACAAGCCTTTTGTGACTACTTGGTTACTATTTACATATTCAGTAACAGGGAAGCTGATTTAATCAGGACGTTATTTGTTATTGATTACAGAAAAACTGAATACTGATCACTGGTTCACATTCTCATTGGTTTACAGTGTCAGCTTACAGCCCATAAGAGTCAAAGTGTGTAATATTACTGCCTACCATACTTTACTTCTGTTGTTGATGTATGTTATAAATATGTATTATACTGCATTAGTCTAACAGTACTGGGGAAATATGTATAGCTCCATTGGGATCTAAACTTATTCAGTATCTTTAATAATTCTTATTTTTTGTTTCGTTTCTTTTCATAAACATGGTGAGAAAATATGAGAGGCGCTCACATATTTTCTCTTTTAACTCCTACAGCTCCACCACCGTCGAATGAACCCACAGTTCATGTCAATGAAAGTTCCAGTTCCTTTTCCATCAGTAAGATCATCATCATCTTCGCGGTTTTACCTGTGGTCCTGTTAGCAACAGTACTCCCATGGTTGATTTGTAGTCTCGTGAAACCTAAAGGTAAGCAAATATATGGTCCAAAAACAATCTTCACCTTCACATTTCACAGATATGTTGCGTCTGTAATCAGGGTGTGGCCGAAACGTTCTTATTTTTTGGAGACGTAGGATTTTATTCTCATTTCCATGCTGTAGTCTGAACATAGTGTCAGCTGAGTTGGAATAAAACACACCAGGAAGCTTTAATTCAATATTCTCCAAATATAAATAATCAAGGGGTATGAAGCCGAATTACGTGTGCGGGGCTGCAGTCAGTAGTATTTTCTAGTTTTTCAAGCAAACAAAGTAATGGTAAGGAAACACTTGTTATTCTGTGGAAAAAATTTGCAGTTGTGTGGTTAGATGCTCAAAAATGCAAACCAGATTGCAGTTTCACATCCTTCTGATAGATGCGATGATTCATCTCTTTTGAAAATAAGTCCTCCTTCAGTGCATGTAAATCTAATTGTGCCTACTATCACTGAGAGACGGGTGGAAAGAAAGAGCTTGCATTATTTGTTCACTAATACGAGTGCGCTTTCACTTCAAAGACAAACCCCTCTGGCCTACTTTGAGTAGGAATGCTACCGCGCTGAAATAATCTGACAGCCCCCGTGACCTCAGAAACCGCACTACAAGAGTTCCCGTACATGTATACAAATGCAAGCATTTGCTGACTGCGCACTCCTGCATCGTGCCGTGCTAATCGGGCCCGGCCGCTGTCCACAAGCAGAGGTTTCGCACAAAATCGACAGATGGTGGAGATTAACTGCTCTCTTTCTTTGGCAACTTGTCCTGGTGCATTTGCACCGCTAGAGGACAAAGCATTACTTGTTCGGCATAAACGTATGAAAAGCTTAGACCTAAAACTATATTATAAAAGTCAGACTTGACTAAAACATTTAGTCACAAACTGTAGTTAAACTAAAACAAAATTAAAACATTTTACTTTAGCACAGCTTATTATGATCATTATTCGTTGAAAAAATATTGTTAAGCATAAAATTCTTCGTCGTCCATAATTTTGGCTTGCTATCACTTAATCTGCATGCTAATTCGTTCATGCTAAGCCTAGCTTAGCATTAAGTAAGTAAAAAGCAATCCTTACTCTGTGGAAAGCTAATAAAATGCTGATATTAGCGTAATAAAAGCTCAGGAATAAACATGCAATTTCTTTTGATTGTAATAATAACATTTAATTTGTTTTTACTTTAAACCGGCAAAGCGAAACCCGGTCTCCCGCTTAACTGCATGAACACTCTGTGTGGTTACTACGTATTTGACGTGGATTCGTGCTTTTGATGTATTTGACGGTTAATTGCTTTCTTTATGAACGTCTAACGTTTTTTTCCTTATCTGGTGAATCAGAAACTTATCTTGGATGTTATTTCCTTCATACTCCTGGGTGCTGTGGCATACTCCTACTCCCTACTTCCTATGAGCTAAGAAATTCCAAAACATGCGGCATTTTTGTCTTTAACATTGAGATTTGACTATTTTCACACTTTTTTAAAAAGTATGACAATGGAAAATATGTAAATCGGGGATAAACTGACGTGGTGAACGGGCTGTAACGATAAATTTGATAAGAAATTTTTGATTTGAACGTCCCACGAATGCTTCTTCGGCAAAACTCAAAATACAGTATACATGACCAATTTCACCTATTTTGTAACATTTCACCTGCTTTTCTTCTCATGCAGACAAACAACAACAACAACAACAAAGGCCGCACCAGAGCTCCACTCCCACAGTGCAGGTAAGAAAGATTTTGATCTGCTGTTAGAGAAAAGAATAAGCATGGAAATTCTTCAGCTTGACTTGAGTTGTCTTTGCAGGAATCAGTGGTGTCGTTGAGCAGCGTGTCTGCACCCTCGGTGATCTACAGCGTCTTGGACTTCCCCAAAAGACCTCCGACGGTTGTTGAGATCAACCCAAGAGATACAGAGTATGCTGCCGTCAGCTATCTCCCAGAAAAGAGACACATGTGATGCACAGCTTCAACAGCTCATTGTTTGACTAGTGTACATAACCTAAATCTAAATATATATAAATGTAAATTTCTTGTAAATGTTAAAAATCCTGCTTTTGTAATATGGGGACATGCCCTCTCAGTCTTATTGCACTATATCTCAAACAAAAGAGTTGGGAGAAGAAGAGTCTGCATGGGTAGTGTGTATGTAGGTGTCACTTTGTGTTTGGTGGTCTCGAAATTGAGATGCATGCTGCTGCTGCGGCAAACCTCAAGCCAGAACATAATACAGTTACAGTGACAACCCAGCCTCGCAGTTAGCTTTCAGTTTTTCTTCGCTGTTAATTTGTGTCAGGGGTATCCGGCCGCTAAGGAATACTTAACGGGCGATAAATGAGATTTTAGATTTTCTTTAGACCAGAAACACAAAGCAAGCACTTCCTGTGTATCCAGAGTCTACTGTACATCACTGCTCTGGGTCTCACTGTGTTTAACAGCTTGAGTGAACCACACTGTTGCACTAGGTGACAACACAGGAGATGTAGTGACCCCTACAAACTTTGCCCCCTCTGTAGAGCACCAGATTTGGGTTATTGGACCACTAAAATAGCCTCACTTCTGTTGACTAAAAACTACACTGAACATTTCTGATGCTTTTAATATTTAAAAATCTCTAAAAACCTGCCAACTAAGCACATGAATTTAGAGACAGCTTTGGAAATGTGGATATCCAAACCTGTTCGAATGGGATATGTTACTAAAACTCTGCAGCTGACACTGTCTAAATTTATAAAAGTATCCCAAATGACTGAAATAACCAAAGCATGGTATAGTTTATTAGTTCCTGTAAAACAGGGATGTGCAAATTAATTTTACATAGTGGGCCACAGACAGCCCACCAGTGAAACTACATGATAAATATGTAGACTTATAGAAAGTGAAAAGACAGGAATCAATTACTATTATCTTCACTTTGGTGTGGTATGAATGTCAGTTCCTATTTATCAGTTGGAAAAGCTACAGAACTCACACTTTATAGTTTTGTAGCTTTTCAGTTAAAACTACAAAATCTTCCAAAGCTGTCCCGTGGGCCGGATTGGAGTCTTTGCTAGGCCAATTCTGGACCCCGGACCTTATGTTTGATGCCCCTGCTATAGAACAATAAATGACCTTGTAAGTGGAAGCGTTCGAGTAGTGCAGTAGGAAGAATGGGAATCTTTCCACTTTAAAAGAATGCCTAAATCCACATGTGGCCGTGATTACACCTCCGAGTTCACTTGGAGTCTGGTTGAAGGAAGCACGTGCTGTTGGCGTCACTGTATTGTTGTGGCTCATGAGAATTGCAGCACTTACCTGCACACTCTTGTAGATGCAGAACATATAATAAAGGTGTTATGCAGCAGGAACATAATGCAAAAATTTCACTCGCTGTTTCTATAATTTAAGGACCAAAACCACTTGGTTAGTGTGACGAAGAGCGTGACACATGCCAGTAAGCTCAAATTTCTAAATTACCAAGATGATAATTTCAGATACAATTTGCACAATCACACAGCTGCTAGAGGCCAGTTTTAAAATGGGTCCCAATAACTGGCTACACACAGAAACTAGGGGCTTTTATTTTGTTTGAGTGGAAAGTTTTGACTGAGAATGCATCACCATGCAATCCCAGCCTAAAAGGTTTTACACTTTGATGACATTTCAAACATGAAAACCGTTCATTTTCCGCTTCACCTCATCTCCAGAATTCATCTTCACTCCCATGCTGAACATCGTGTGAGATCTTAACAAGCTCACTTTTGACTTTCAGGTTTAGTTACTTCTTTTACATCAGGGTATTTATCACAACACAGAGGAAAAAGTTGCAGGGACACCTCTCATACGTGCTTATAGATCAGTTATAGACCTTTCAGCTTATCAGTACTCTATATTCAAAGGTCACTGGTGATTTTTCCATTAGCTGCTGCGACAGCTCGCCACTATCATGCAAATCTGACAAAAACAATCTGACACTATGTGCAATAACTGAATGCATTGCCTCTGAAGTTCTCTTTTTGAATGCTTATTTATGTTTTTGATTTACCCAGTTCTCACACATCTTTTATCATGTGTTAAAAATGTATTCTCTGGTTTGTTATTCACCAGCTACTCAGAAAAGGAGCAAAAGTTCATTTTGAAATCCAGCAAGCATTCCAAATGTACCGTCCTGTCACGTGCTACTTTATTACAAACTGCTGAACTGTTTCTTCTTGAAATACACAGTTTTTAAGATGTAAATGGATGTAAAAATGATCGCCTTTATCATTTGTGTGTTTGTAAATAATGTCTTTTGTTCCTGAATGTACTGTATTGGATCTGTGAGTGTCACAGAAGGAACAGAAACTGCTCTTTGTTTTGATGGCAGCGGTGCATGATGGGGGATGTGTAAAATAAGTCTTCAGTGTTGTTTTGTTTAAAAAAAATCACATGTTTCTGAATTCTTATCCTTATCCTTATTATAATAATAGTTTACCTGAGATTCTGGTTTAGTAACTGAAGTGGAAGCTCAGCAGACAGAGTTGGGTTTAAAGAATGCACTTTTTTATCTTCTAGTCTGTGTTAGAGTAGGTCGTGGAGTCTTTGGCATGTAAAAATGAAGCAGTATTTTAGCGCATTGCAGGGACTTACCCAAATAAATCACCTATAACGCCAACTTTATTTTTCTGTCAAGACCACGAAATAAAGCCGTGATCGTAGGTTATATACATACGTGGATGCTTTTTCACCTTAGAATAAACTGAAACCTACACCGAAACATTGCAAAGTGTCTTTTAGTGTGCTAAAAGACTTTCGTTTTTAGTGATGCCCTGAACAGGCGTACGCCATCAGTCCTGCACGGCTTTTGCTACCTGTATTGGCTGATTGGAGTAGGAGGTTGAATGGAAACCACTCAAATGACTGATGAGACAAAAATAAATTCTTTGGGCAGAACCTGAAGCGCTGCGTCTGGTAAACACCCTTCTGCTTAACCCCGAGATGACTGAGATGAAATATTATCTTGACAGCATCGCACTGTTCACACTTCTCATCAGCAGGGACAGAGAGACTGGTTAGAGCGCACAAGGAAATGAAAGCAGCAAAATACAGAGAGGTGTTTGAAGAAAAGCAAACTGAGGTGCAGGTCTGGAGTAGTGTGTCTTAGGTTGCAGATTGCACTCACACAGATTGTTCCGAAGCCAAGGGACCCTGATGGCAAATACACAGTCATCTTCGAATTTAACCCTCATTCTTTGAAAACCCAGAAGGGCCCCAGCTGAAGATCTAAGGCTTTGAAGTGACATATGGGGGTCTGCACTTCAGATAATGCAGCACAGTGCAGTCTCATACGAAAAAAGTATAATCAAATCATACAAATCAATCATAAGAAGATCTTAAAATAAATTCTAAAAGATGAGCGAAGCCAGTCAATAGAGGTGATGTGATGCCATCTGCTGAAACCAGTGGGGCTGTCCTCCATAAGTTTTTGGACAAAGACACCACTTTTGTAGCTTTGCTTCTGTACAGCAACCATCAGTATGTGACTGAACTGCAGACTTTATCTTTTATTTGAGATATTAAGCATCACACCCCTACCCTCAATGACTGCCTGAAGTCTGGAGCCCATGGATATCACCAGTTGCTTTGTTTCCTCCTCTGTGATGCTCTGGCAGGCTTTTCCTGCAGCCGCCTTCACTTGGTGCTTGAATGTGTATTTAATAACCGATAAGCTGCTCTTTTGGGTTCATATTCGTTGATTGATTTGACCCTTTCTTAGCCCTGAGAAACTTGGGTTGCTTTTTCAGTTTGCAATGCTTTGGGTCATTATCCATCTGCACTGTTTGTGGCATTTGGCTGAATGTGAGCAGAGAGTGTGGCCCTTCTTTTTTTAAAGAATGTTACTAGACTGATTGTTTGGCCAGTCTTCACAGTTTTTGCTGTCTATTTGATAGGTTTGGCCTCCTTCAGCTGCATCAGCATCTCTTTGGACCTCAGAATAATGAGATTTCTTGCAAACAGCTACCAAATATTAGCTCCACTGCAGATGTCATGAAATAACCGGCAGTCTGTGGTAGCGAGCCTCTGAAGTAGGTGTGCTCTATATAAAAACAAAAGTTGTCTTATTGTCCAGATCCTTGTGGACCTAACTGTAAACATGCAGTTTTAAATGATAAATTTCAGCTTTTGGTTATAATAAACTTTGTAAAAGTGCATCAATTAAAGCTAACTCTACAGCAAAAATATTTTGCACACTGTCAATCTAAAATCCAGATGAAGTAACAAGCACAGCTAAAGTTTGATTAAAAGGGGAACACTTGGTCTATCTGGTGGTACAGACACAGTTACTGAGCTCAGTGTGTTTGGAGTAAACATGAAGCTAATCACTCGGTGAGCGAGTTTCTGCCTCCCACATGCTTGAGGTGAAGACTTCATTGTTTTTTGTTTGTGTGCATGTTTGCTGCTGCACTCAAGCAGTGGCCTGAGCAAATAATGTGTCTGCACTTTGCACTTCTTAACACCCACCTCTACTGTATCGAGGTTTCTTATAAAAAAAAAACCCAACCCTGCATTGCTTTTTCACAAGTGAGTCGTTGCATTTTCTAACCCAGTGCATTAAGAACGCAGAAAGTGCAACATTTGATTTAAACTTATGTGTCATCATTTTGTCATAACTGACATAGATAGATAGATAGATAGATAGATAGATAGATAGATAGATAGATAGATAGATAGATAGATAGATAGATAGATAGATAGATAGATAGATAGATAGATGCAAAGTGCATTACAAAAAATATGTACACTATAAATGTAAGAAAAACAGCTGCATATAATACAAAAATAAGGATTGGGGTCTTTTGTGTGCCTGACACTGAATGAAGAGTCATTATTCAGTTTTAGAGAGGACAGTAGGAATGATTTCCTGAAGCGTTCTTTATGGCATTGAGATTTAATCAGGGGTGTGATGGGTTGTCCATGATGGAGAGCAGTTTGATCACTTGTTGTCTCATTTGACACTGAGACTCATCTGAGTCTTAGTTTCTCCTGCCAAAGACAGTAGGGTCAGAATTTGGGGTTAAACAACATGAAACATGGATGCATCCCCGCTGGTTCAGGCTAGTGGGGGTGGTGCAGTGGGGTGGCAATATTTTCTCAGCACATTTTAGGCCCCTTAAAACCAACTGAGCATAGTTTAAAGCTTGTTACTGATTTTGCCCATACATTTATGACATTGTACCCAGCTTCTGATGGCCGCTTCGAGTCGGATAATGTGCCATGTCATTAAGTAAAAATCAACTGCTGAACATGACAGTGACTTCTTTGTACTCACATGGCCTCCACAGAGATGCGGTGGAACGGAAGAACAAGATGATATCGTCTCAGTGTGGACCAAACATCCTGTTGAATCTGTGCCATGAAGAGTTAAGGCAGTTCTGAAGGCAAATGCTATCCAACTTAGTACTAGAAAGGTTTACCTGATAAACTGGGGTACATGGGTACTGACTCTTGTGGCCGTTAGAGTAAATGTAGATTTTTAGCTCTAGCTCTAGCTAACTGCTTTGCTATCTAAAGTGGAAACTCTTACTTCTAAGTTTATGGATATGCAAGTGCAGTTGTATTTGCGTGGTTTATGCTGATGCCTCACAACAAATAGGTTCAGAGTTCAACTCTCCCAGCTGGCTGGTGCCCTTTTGCATGGATTCTGCATGTTTTCCCACTGTCGGGCTAAATTGATGCCATGGATGTAAGTGAGAGAGTGCGCAGTTGGTGCTGCGATGGACTGGCTCTGGATCTGGATCTGTCCATGGTGTATCCTGCCCTGTTTTTCAGCCAATGACAGCTGAGATTATGCTCCAGCCTGTCTGTGACCCTGAACTGGATAAGCAATTAAGAAAATGGATGGAGTGGACGGATTGACAAATGAATCGTTGTGCGTAGTTGTTCCATGCGCCTGACCTGGTTTTAAAAAATCAAGCGTTTGCTCAAACAATTACAGAAAAACTCAATGTTTACCATCCAAAACGAACAGCTGATCAAGTGTTTGCTTTCCTGTGAAACCGATTGTGTTATCTCTAATCAAATCCTATTTTGCTGATAATGCGTAACTTTCCTTTTCATAAAAACATTTTCCTCCATCCAGTATTAGGTTTGGTTTTCACACCTCTGAAATACTGCCTACACCTTTGATTTTTTTTTTTTTTTCCCCAGTAAGTCAAACAGAAAACTGAATCTCACACAAAAAAGGGGAAATTCATTTACGGTCTCAAGATAACCTTTTTCTACCTTTAAATCATTGCCAGTAGAATTCATACTGATAGCCAGATTTCAGATTATTTTCTGCTGCTGGATTATACTGCCAGAGAAAGCTTACTACAAGTTTCTCTTAGCTGTCTTCTTGAATGAAATGAGTTTTGAAACATCTATCTACTTGTATTGGTGGTTTTGAATGCAAACCAACATGCAAACCTCCAGATTTATGATTACAGCTTTACAAGATATACCTTAAATCTGAGAAGATGGGAGTATAAAATGAAAGTTTAAAAAAAATGCATTTCTCTTCATGTCTTTCCTGCCTGTTTTTGCCACAACCACTGAGTCTTCTGTCAGTTGCTTCAGATGCTGCCACCCCCCTTTCCTGTACCTGCTGCTCCTTAGCCTTCTTGTTTCTGACCGAGGTTCTGTTTGTTTTTTGTTTTGTTCACTTGAGATTTACCTTCTTGTTGGCATAGCCTCTAACACTGTATTATTTTTCCTGAAATACTCACCTCAGTAAAGGTGAACTATTTTAGTTTATTTCCATCACCCTTTCCACAAACCTGTCAATATTGGTCTACTTGTCAGTTTCCATATCACGACTGCAGCTTTTCTTCCTCTCACTCTCTAATGGGGAGCAAAAAAGTCTTTGACATCTTAGAGCAACCATGTCAGTTTAAGTGAACAAGTATAAACTCTAAACATTTTCCAGTGAGCAGTAAATCTTCACTGCAGAAGCAAAAAGAGACTGAGAGGTTTCGCTCTTTTTCCAAACGTTAAGAAGACACTGCCCTCCTGTGGCTGTGAGTGACAACAATGCAGCTTTTTATCTCCCCTTCAACCTCATTTCAATTATTTTGTGAGTCTGCTCTCTCGAGAAACAAGTCAGTATGCTAATATGTGCTAATATGCATAGGAAAAAACAGGACCTATAGCGAGGAAACTAGTTTGTTGCAGAGGAATAATAGCAGCTGCACATCATGAAATACAAGTAGTCATAAGCAAAACAGATGAAACTGTGTAGAAATGGTGTTAATAGATTACTATTATTAATATATTATGAAAGTGTTGCATCATACCCTTACTGGACACTTTATTAGTTACACCTTCCCAATACTATGGACCAACTTTTGCCTTCAGACCTGCTTTAATTGTTCATGGGGTAGATTTAACAAAGTGCTGGAAACATTTCTCAGAGCTTTTGGTCCACATTGGCATGATAGCATCAGACAGTTGCCACCAAGAAAATACCCCACACAATTACACCACCACCAGAACCGTTGGTGGATCCATGCTTTCATGTTATTCTGACCCCACTGGTAGCGACCCCACTGCTGTGTCATTAATTAACACTCATCGGATCAGGGAACATTTTTCCAATCATCTGTTGCCCAGTTTTGGTGAGCCTGTGTGAGCCTCAGTTTCCCGTCCTTAGAGGACAGGAGTTGTCGGCTAAGAACAGGAAGATTTCTGCTGACTGGGTGCTTGATGCTGTAGCACTTCTGCTTCAAGCTTCGACACGTTATGCATTCAGAGATGCTCTTCTGCATGCTTTGGTTGTAACGAGTGTTTGTTTGAGTTACTGTTGATTTCCTGTCAGCTCAAAGCAGTCTAGAAATCCTTCTCTGATCTCCAGCAAAGCATTTCTACCAAAAAACAGCCACTCACTGGATATTTTACCTTTTATCTTTTTTTAGGTCGTGCTCTGCACATCTTACAGATGGTTGTTCAGGAAAATCCCAGCAGGTCAGTTTGTGAAATACTCAGACAACCACACCACGTTCAAAGTCTCTTAAATCACAGTGGTGGCTGTAGCTCAGGAGGTAGAGCAGGTCATCTGCTGGTCAGAAGGTTAGTGGTTCAATCCCAGTTTGCATGCTTGGGCAAGATACTAACCCCAAGTTGCTCTCCGGTGCAGAAAAGTGCTTGTGTGATAGGGTGAATGTGGCATTGAGAACTCTGGGAGAGTAGAAAAGTGCTAAATACGAAACAGTCCATTTACCTTCTTTCCTCATTCTGATACTCACTTTAAACATAGTAGCATCTACATGCCTAACGTGGCTGTGCCTGTGAGCAGATATAGGACAGGGTTAAACAGTTTTATTGCTATCAACTCACAATAGCATTTTTAGAGCAGCAAATCCAAGAACAAGGAATTTTTTTAAAACACAGGGAAATCTGGACAAGACAAAAAAGAACAAGGGAAGACTCGCACAGTATACACACACACAGGATAATAACAGGTGGGAACAGTTTGGGATAACATACACAATGACTGTGGAGGAAGTTAAACTACACACAAGACACAGAGACCAAAAATCACCAAAACAAAACAGGAAGAGAGACACGACTGAATGGGAGACAAGATTAACTTGGCACAACAAAACCGGGGAGCACGAAAGACAAAAATACAAAGACAAGACCAGAGGAACAGACTGAGAACATTAAAGGGACTGACTAAGTTAATCTAACGATCAGCTTCCTTTAAAAAAGAAAACAGAAAAAAGGTATCACTGTTTTCATGATTTTATAAATATAATGATAAATTAATATCACATCATATTCTAAACTTATCATTTACAAACTAAAACAATATTACTCTGATTTTTCCAAAATACAGTATATCCATGCCCACAATTGAAGCACATCAGAAACTGCCTCTAACCCGCCATCTGCTGGTTAAGCTGTGTTACAACATGTAATAAAACAGAGGGTCTCTGAGAGAAAGATGCTGAGTGAAGCTGTGAGGCACAACAAACTGATGGGTCACAGAGAAGCACTTCAGCCTCCTTTAACAAGAAGCAAGCATCCATCAGTCTAGTGTAGAGGAAGTGGGTGCTCCCTCAATCATCGATTCCTTTAACATCTTCAGAACAATCTAGGTACAAAGATCCTGAGCTTCTTCTGGGCTTCAGCAGAATCCATGTGCCTGTTATCCTGGTGTCTCATTTTAGCAGCCTTCTCAAGTCTCCCTGCTGCCAGTGAATGACGGGCCACAGTTTCTAGTTTTCACCCACTGGTAGGTCCATCAGGGAGTTTTCCAAAAATAGCAGGAGCGCTGAGAGCAGATCTGTTAAGGTATGGATGTGGAAAGGAGCAAAGCCAGGCTTATGGAAGCGAAAGGTAACCTTCGTTAAAACATCATCAATTTTAAGGAAAAGAGGTTAGGAAAAGGAGATACGGGTGACTCAGGGAATTGGTGAAAGCAGAGACACAAAGTAACATTAATGCAGGACATTAAAGAAAACTGTCCTTCAAAGTAAAACAAGAAGTCCAAAGACAAAACAATGCACACAGAGATAAGGTTCACACTGGATCCGAACAATAAAAAACTAAGCACAGAGAATGAGCAACAAGACATGACTGCAAAACTTAAACTGAGCACAAGAATAATCATAAAATAGAAACCAAAGATTTGAAATGTTACGAGAAGTAAAACTAATAAAATACTGAAATAACAGAGAAATTCCAAACAGGAAACAAGAGCACAGGATCAACTGTGAAACCAAAGAGAAACCATGAAATAATAAACATGATTACAAGAACTCAGAACAGGGACTAAAAACCAGGGACAAGGAGACCAACTTCAAACGAGAGCTAATTAAACTTTTTTTTGCTTTTATGGGACGAGTGAAAAAACCTTTGAAATCTGCCGCACATATTTGTCTCTTCTAGTCATATATTTCTTATATTCTCATATTTACTTCTCCAAAAACTGCTGACGTTACACTGAGGCTGTACTATGCTTTCATAATGAGATGAGATGAGAAATACTTATCCCATATTTTTAATAGAATACAATTCATTAAGGTTTCAAAAATAGGGGCGAAACTGCACTTTACTGGGTCAGTTCACAGTGTGTCATGAAAAAGTATCTACCCCTGATTTCTTTATTTTCATTTAATTATTATTATTTTTTTGCATATTTGTCAAGCTTACATGTTTCAGATCATTAAACATATTTTATTATTCGGCAAAGATAACCCAAGAAAATACAAAATGCCGTTTTTAAATGATCATTTCAGTTATTAAGAGAAAAAAATCCTTCCAAACCTGCCTGACAAAGTGAAGCAGGCTAAAATATCTCAAAAAGCAACACATCATGCCACAATCTACAGATGAGAAACAAAGTCACTGACATCTATCAGTCAGATAAAGTTGTTGGACTCCAGAGAACCACGATAAGAGCTCTTATTCACAAATGGAGAAAACTTGGAACAGTGGTGAAGCTTCACAGGAGTGATCGGTCTGCCAGAACTGCAGGCTTCACGTGCCTCAGTTAAGGTCAGACTTCATGATTCAAAGGTAAGAAAGAGACAAGGCTCCTTAATACCAAGACATGTCAAAAAATCATCTTGACATTTGGACTTCTGGGGAAATGTTCTGTGGAGATGACGAGACAAAAGCTCAACTTTCTGGAAGGTTTGAGTCCCGCTACATCTGCAACCAACACAGCATTTCATAAAAAGAATATCAGACCGACAGCCAGACATGGTGGTGGTAGCATGATGGACCTGGAAGACTCACCATAATTGATGGAACTGTGAATTCTGCTGTCCGGCCAGCTGTTCATGCCCTGAAACTCAAGAGCACAGGGTTAGGCATCTTGACAAACACCACCAGTCCACCTCTGAATGGCTTACAAAAATTAATTTTGGAGTGGCGTAGTGACTCCAAAATTGAACAGGCCGTCCATGCTCAAAAACAGTCCAGTATGACTGACTTAAAACAATTCTACAGATAAGAGCGGGCCAAAATTTCTCCACAGTGATGAAAGTGTGGATGAGTGCTGAAACACTCATTGCCATGTATTGCAAACACTTGATTGCAGTTCGTGCTGGTAATGGTGGCACAACCAGGTAATAGGTTTAAGGGAAAATAGCTTTTTGCATTTTTTTCACTTATTAAATGAAATTATCATTTAAAAACTGCATTTTGTATTTACTCAGATTATCTTTGTCTAATATTAACATTTCTTTGATGATCAAGAAGGGGGCAAATTATTTTCATGGCGCTGTACGTGTGACCCTGACTCACCATTTCAAAATGAAAGTGCAAGTGAACTCTTTATGAAACTGGATAAATGGGAAACGGTTAAAGTAATGAGGATATAAGATGGGGAGGAGTTGTGTGAAACTAAAACAATTATGTAGGACAACACAAGCTTAATGTACTTTATTAAATACCATACCTACGAGAGTGCATATTACTATAAAGTATTATTGCTTGAATGGTTAAAATTTTTCCAGAGATGCACAAAATCTGGAATTTCCGGATTATTTCTTGCAGAAAAAATACAGGACCCTGCAACCCACAGCTTCTCCTTTATATCACTCAGTATGTTACCGTCTTTACCAATCTTCAGTATTATTATTAAATATTTATTTATAGGCATATTTCTAGTCCTTGGACTTTACCGCATGATTTATTTTAATTTGAGCTGAAATCCGTTGTCACAGATTTTTTTGGTGCTTTGCTGACTGTAAATGAAATGATTCAACCTCTTATACTGTTACAGTATAGGTGCAACTACAGGATTCACAAAGTGAAACTTTACGTTTTCATTTTATCATTAAAGCATCTACATCTGCAGTTAGCTGATGGTGTCACACGCTCCTTTCAAAGGAAATCTTTCAGTCTTTATCTGATTTTTTTGTTTTCTTTTTCAAATAAAATAGGTGCACCGTTTACACCTGTGAAAAAGACTGCACTATTTTTAGGAAACAGACAGGAAGTCGTTTGTCTGGAGCTTATTTTTTAAAGATTTAAAGGTCTCACGCACACACGCACACACACACACACACACAGCAGGAAGGTTAGAGAGTATAAGGAGCTTTTAATGACTGCACACTTCTATACGTCGGTGTGGTTTTAGACCTCCTCACACGTAAAATTCAGAAAGGTTCCCTCTCACCTGATTCAAGACACTGAATGTAGGTGTCGTGAATCAGTTGCTCTAGTTTCTAGACTTTCCACTAGTTTTTCTTTGATGTGCAGTCTGGAGACAGCAGAAAACGGTGGCAGGAAAATTAAAAATGTAAAAATCAACAAATGATTTCAGTGAGTCATACAGTATGCAGGATTTTGTGTATGACTGACATTGTGACGAGCACAACCTTCCCCCACCCCTGACGCTTGTGGTTTTGTGCTTTTCATATGAAGTGAAACAAGTCGAGACACTCTGTGACATTTCGGAGAAATACAAGTGAAGGCAGGTTATCTACATGGACTCTCACAAACTGTAGAACGATCACCTTTCTAGACTTTCCACGATACCTCATGGAATTTTTTAAGAACAGGAGCTCACTACATGGATATGTTATGTTTATGTTCCTCACGACTCTCAGCAAAGGTAGATACAACTATGAAAACCTTTCTTCTTTGATGACCTTAAAATTTTTACCTTTATTTAAGCGGCTTTGTGCTTTGGATTTGAGATTAACTTTAGTCTGATTATATCAAAACACCTTCGAGAATGCTAATTACATGCATGAAAGTGATAGCTCAACTTAGTAAAAACATCAGCCACAAAATATTGGTTATCTTATCAGCAGTGTGTGGTTTCCACACTTTGCAGTTCACATCCGCAGTGTGCAGCATTTCTAAAGTGTCGACGTTTAATTTTAAATTATATTTGACAAATTAACTCGTTCCAATAGGATGTAAGTGGGAATTTTATACTTGTAAGGGTGAGATAACGTGACAAATATTTTTTAGACATTGGATGTAGGACAACAAAACAGTGAGAACAGTGAAAGAAAGTGTTACACTTACAGGTGTATTTTTAAAAAACGGAAATAGTACAAAAAAATTCCAGCTTGAAACAGGACAATGCATGTTTTTTGGGACAACCTGGCAAAGATAACGCAGACAAATCAAAGGTCCACCTGATGACATCAGTTTACATCATTTTCAAATGTCTTTCTCCTTAGGTTTTGCATGCGAGGCTCCCTCGAGTCCTGAGTGCTTCAGACAAAAAACTGAAGATACTGTTTACACGTGTGAGTGGAGCCTGAACGCGACTCAGAGCGACGTGACGTTTGAGCTTTACTTTAAGTGAGTATTGCTCAGTTTCAGCTCTTTGTTATGAATGTGTCCATAAAGATGTTCAGTCTGTGAAAAATACTTGACTCTTTACACCTAAACTCTAAACCTTTGTGTGATTTTTTTTTTATTTATTTTTTTAAATGGGCGCATGTAGCCTAGTTGCCACAATCTTGTGTATTTTGACGTTTGTTTTCTGGTTATCCAGCTTCTTATGAACACACTGGTTGGTTGGTTGGTTGGTTAGATGTTTCATAGTGAAAGCCAGGGGATAGGTGGGATCTTGATACCACTCTGCAATACGTGCAACTGTGCTGCAAGCCAGAGGTGTTATGTTAGGATGTGAGAAACAGTGAGGGTTTCAGCCAGCCCAGAAATCGTGAGATTTTCACGTGACAGTGGAACAAAATGAATTTATGATGTGAGAGACTGTATTCCATCAAGCAGTTTAGGTCAGCTATGTAGGGCAGCTTTCACAATATGTAATCAAAATAAAGCAAATGAGGTCATGTCAGTGCTACGTTCTCTTTATTTTTCATTTTTATTTCCACAGCAGCAAAGCCCAGAGAAAAAAATTTAAGTGTTTTTAAGGTGATTCAGCTTCTATTTTATGATGAGCGCATTTTGAATATTGCAAACTTAATCTGTCATATCTCATCGGCTGCCAGCCTCTGTTTACACACTGTTAGCTGGTGTTTTCATGACTTCACACATTAGAAACGCCTGTATTCAGTTTTTAAGTTTTTAAATGTTGTGACTTAAATACTTGCAGTACATTGCTTGGATTCTGTGCATCATGTGCAAACTGCTGACTCCTCAAGGTCATGCACTCACTAAGGTCATACATACTGCTACAGCAACAATGAAAAACAGTTCCCCTGGAAGACTCATACCTTCACTCTTGCAACCAAAAAAAACAAAGAGGTGTGCACTGCTAGCAGCTGAGACGTTTAGCATTAGCAGCACAGTTTGCTCTATCCTTTGCATTCACCTCAGAACAAGCAAGTGTACGGATGTGAGAGGAATAGAAGTATTATGCAACTTTTATTTTACACCTCAGATTAAAAAAAAAATGCACAAAAGCACTTTTGCAATATAGGAAATTTTGTGTGTCTGCATTGTTCTATCATCATGAGTGAAACTGCACTGGTAAACTAGATATTAATAGATCTTCAACAAAAGTACTTCTACTGAAACGGAAGGAGAGCCTACATGACCGATTAAGTGTATTCATGGTCAGAGTTATGAAAAAGAGAAAAACCTGATATATGGCTTTGGAACTAGAAGAATACCAGATTTCAGTGTTAGTATAGAAAGAACATACAGTCATGTGAAAGGGAAGGTTAAATACCAAGTACACTTACTGCTTCCATTGGAATTAAGAGGACAGTTAGTACCCTATAATCAAATGCCCTCGATTAACTGATCATCAGCATGTGTGAGCCCTGTAAAATCCAACATTTCGGCATTCAGGTGATCTAGTGGTATTGATACACACTAGTCTTTTAGGTGTGGACATCCCAACAAATTCCCCCCGAGGTCAGTCCATGCAATGCTTTGACAAACTGCACAAGTTGTCCCTCGTTAGAAAAATGTATGCAGGTGTCGCTTGTTTGGAAGGGTCACCAGGGAAAAGCTTCTTCGCTCTAAACAGAACATGGCAGCAAATGGATCTCTTTGTTTTAATTGTAATTGACCAAGCAAACCAATAACAAGGTCTTTTGTTATATGGTGAGCTAATTCGTCATCGTTTGTTCAGAAACTATAGGTTAAAATGTGTGAAGATGATTGCAAGTGAAGCATTTACTTATGGAAGCTTATAACTTATAACATGTACCACCTGTTTGTAAAGCTGTCCATGACCCTAAAAATCCCCCACAGAAACTGTGGAGACCTAGTCAGTGGTTTAAGAACAAAATAACGCATTAATGAGCACAGCAACAAAATCATCTGGACTATGTGTCAGGTGATCAGAGATAATTTACACAGTAATGAACACACACAACATTTAGCCACGTACTCTTCAATTTGAACACACCAGGTCGTTGTGGCTCTTTGGAAGAGTTCAGCGTACCAGGTTCAGCAAGGCTTAGGTTTTTAAAGCTCCAACAAACCACAAGACTTCTGTGACAATGTCCTTTGGACAGACCACACCAAAGTAGAGTTGTTTGGCCATAATGTGCCACCTGAAAACCAAACGAGCTGTGGAGCCCAGTGGAGGAGTGATGATATTTGCGCTTATTTTGCAGCCATAGGACCTGGACACCTGGCAATTGACCACGAACTCCTCGGTTTACAAAAGAATCCTAGAGTCAAATGCAGTGTTGGTCAAGTTACTTGAAAATAGTAATTAGTTACTATTTACTGATTACTTCTCCAAGAAAGTAATCCTGTTACTTTACTGATTACTTATTTTCAAAAGTAATTAGTCACTTTATTACTTAGTTACTTTTTAAAAACATGACACACAACCTGAATAGGTAATAAAGCAATAGACCTTCTAGCTCAATTCTATTTTTCTGCATACTCCATCATGTAAAATTGAATCAAACGAAAGAGTCTCTTTTTAAAAATTGTTTTATTAGTTTGAATCTTTTAACTTTATGCACATTGCATCAAGCAAAAATTAAATTATATGCAACAGTCTTTGACTTGAAGAAATTGTTTAACATTTAAACCTATTTTCTGCATATTCCAGCATATAAAATAAAATAATGTTTTGTGTTTACACTCACTCTTTCAAATAGATGCAAGTAAAACACAGCAGAAAATAAATAAAATCAAAGATTCAGCTGCACTAAGTCCTGTCGCTCTTAAATCTATTTTCACCAGTTTAGCAGGAGTGGGGCCGGTGGAGGTTTGCCTGGTGCAGCAGCCGTCGTGTCAGTGGGGGAATCCGGGGGTTTCTCTGTGAATTTCAAATTCCCGTGGCTAGGTGCTTGCTCAGATTTGAAGTTGTAATGTCAGTACTTCCAAGCTTTAAATGCTGCACGGTCATACTCTCTCCCACACTGCATATTATCCATTGTGGATCTACACACATCTGTTACCACGGACGTCGCACGCTTGTACGTCATTGTCATGAGACACTCTCACAAACAAAATCACAGTTTAATAACGCAGTAACGCAGCGTGCTTACGGGAAAGTAACAGTAATCTAATTACTTTTTTTGCAATAGTAATCCCTTACTTTACTCGTTTCTTGAAAAAAGTAATGGGATTACAGTAATGCATTACTTGTAACTACCAATCTCTGGTCAAATGTGAGGCCATCTAAAGCCTTGCTAAAGTGTGTCATGCAACAGGACAATGATCTCAAGCACAGCAGCAGATATACAACAGAATGACTGAAGGGAGTTAAGGTGTTTCAGTGAACCAGTCAATGACCTCAAGAGAGCTGCGCATAAACAAATGCCTGCAAACCTCAATGAACTGAAGCTACGCTGTGAGGAAGAGTGGGGCCAAACTCCTCCAACAATTTAACTATTAAAATGACTATTAAAGTCATATTTACCTGAGAGATGTGATACAGGTGTCAATCATCTCATTTAAGTTCAAGCAAGAAGCTATGAAAGCAGACAAAGGAAAACAAATGAGTGAAACTGGATGAGAAAGTGTTAATATACTCACGAGTTTAATGCTGATGTGTTGTGAAGTGTTTCTTTCTCCGCTGCGCCCGGTGCAGTAATGCTTTTATGTTTTTCTATGTAGTGAGACAAAATTTGGGAACATTAAGGAAACTTTCCATAATATTGTTGAGGAAGAACTCATTCAGTCCCGCAGCGTTATGATTTGGGTGGAAGCTCACATAGGAAACTCCACCTGCAAATCATCAAAGACGTCTGTCATACTCCAGGACATAGGTAGTGGACACACGATTACCCATTTTGATTCACAGAACTGACACATAGTCCACATTTTAATTTTGCTTTGCAGTTGAAATGTGTATTAAGCAAAGTTTTTCTTTCATTCAACAGTAAAATACGAAGCACCAAAAAATATTTTAGCATCCTGGTTGAAAAACAACCTCAGTTTGAGCTGGATAGCTACAGAGGAGCATCCAGCTGTTGCAGAAGTCATGTTCAGACGAGACGAACACCCCACAGAACCGTGGGGAAAAGTGAGTCAGTGTTTTGTCACCAGATGTATTTTGTGTCAACTAATTTAAATTTTTTGTCTTTTTAAAAAAATAAAAATAAATCACAATTTAACCTTATATTTCATTTGCTGTTACAGAGATTACTAAATACCACCATTAAGGACAATAAGGATAAGCGTGAGTACAAATATGTCTTATAGGAGTTAAAATGTCTGAAGGCGATTGCAAGTGAGGCATTTATTTATAGAAGCTTATAACTTATAAATGTGTACCACCTGTTAGTGTTTGTGTGAAGCCCTCCTAGACCCTAAAAATCCCCCACAGAGACCGTGGAGACCTTATCATCTGTTTAAGAACAAAATAATGCATTAATGAGCACAGCAACAAATATTTCTGGACAACATTCAGCAAGTGCTAAACTCTCTTTTTCTTCAATCTGAACAGACCAGGTCTTTGTTGTAAACCTTCGGAAGAGTTCAGCGTACCAGGTTCAGATCAGACAGCGATCCACTATAGCCCAGAAACCCCTGTGGAGCGACTGGTCTCAGGTTGTGGTTCCTGCAGGTGAGCTCGTGTTATAGACACAACTGAAGTGACGATTTTAATAGAAAATGTGCAACCCCATGACATGCATATTTAGACTACAATTGAATGTGCAATAATGCTGGATGCAGGATGCAATTGCAATGCTTGCCTTTTATCACATGGAGAAAAAAAAACTACATCCTCTTTCAAATTGATGGTTTCAGGATATAAAAATAATCATTTTGACCTTAACAGGTCTGAAAAAACAAAAGTGGGTAAATGTTATCGCAGATCAACAGCCAGTGTTTTAAAAACTGTTTCCTTAGTACTTTGGATGATAAGTAGCAGCGAGGTGCAGTTTGCATTCAGATGTGTTTTAATGCAATGCTACAGTTTTCCCAGCAGTAAACATCCCAGAAAATTCCCCCAATGCTTAGAGAAATTGGCAAAAACCCATAGCCCTCAGTTAGCACATTAAATGTTAAAGTCCATGACAGTACAATTAGAAAAAGACTAGACAAGTATGGCTTGTTTTGAAGTGTTACCAGGAGAAAGCATTTTCTATATCTTCAAAAAAAAACATGGCAGCACGACTTGGGTTTTGAAAGTTGCATCAAGTTGCGTCACAAACCACAAGACTTCTGGAGTACCAGAAGTACCGACGCCATGGCACAGATGTTTGCCTCTAATGCACAGCAACACATATGGTGAAAACCAAACACAGCACATCAACTGTCAAGCACGGCGGTGGGAGGGTGATGATTTGGGCTTGTTCAGAAACCACAGGACCTTGCCGCCTTGCACTCATTGAGTCAACCATAAACTTCTGTGTGTACCAACGTACTGTACTCAGGAATGTGAGGCCATCTGTCTGATAGCTTTCTTTTTTTAAAAATTGTGTAATAAAATGGAGCAATGATCCCAAGCACAGCACCAAATCTACAACAGGATGGCTGAAAAAGAAATGAATCGCAATGTTACCTACAAACCTCAATTAACTGAACCAATGTTTTAAAAAAAGAGGGGGCCACAACGATGTGAGAGACTCATAAAGTCACACAGAAAACCATTACTTCAAGTTTTTGCTGATGATGATATATCCTGGTATGTAAAACCTCTACTGTAACTGTGCAGTGTAGCTTGTCTCCAGATGATTGATGCACAATGGCCATCATGAATACAAACTCAGTCATGTTTGGGAACCACAGTAATTTCTGCCCTGTTCAGTCCACTCCAGCATTCTTCCACTAAGATGGTAAACTGATGCATCTCAAAAAAGTGTTTTTCTGCTCTTTAACTTTTTGTTTTCATTACAGAACTTGTACATGAGCCTAATGTCACCATGACAATAACACATTTCAATGGCACTCGAAAGGTGACACTAACGTGGATGGTAAGTCAACTCACGATAAAGACCAGGAGCGGTGGATGGAACTGAATTTGAGAAAATAATTGGCTATAAACGGCACTTCATCCATCAGTTTCTACAACTTTTTTTTTTTTTTTTACGTTTTCAGTTTTATCCACTACTCCCTGGACAGTGTTGAAACAGTTGAATATAGTATTTTCTTGTCTAGTCGGTTCAGCTGCATTTGTCTGAACCAAGCGCTCTCTTGTTCTTCAGCCGATGCCGCTTGGAGCAGCAGTGAGAAATGTGACGTCGAATTCTTCACAGCAGTGTATTTGCACCAAGACCGTATATCACAACGACCATACTATTTACACGTTTGTGTCGTACTCGGCTGCCAACATCTCCGTTATTGCCAAAAATGATGTGAGCGTGTCTCCTCCGGCAATCCTGCAAGTACCAGCCGAACCTGCATCAGATTTAGAAGGTAGGCATGCAATATGCATAAATATCAATATTGTGTATATTTATGTTCAAGTGGACCACAAAACTGAATTTCTCTCTGGCAGCTTGCAACAAAACTTTGGCGGATAAAGAAATAAACAGGAAAACTTGTCTTGAGTGGTACGAGCTTCAAGATGCAAGTCCAGTGCCAAAAAATGTGATAACCTTAGCAGGAAAGATGGGCAAAAAGAAGAAAAAAGAAGTAAGAAAGAGTAAGTTGTATATTAAGTATGTTTAAGTTTGTTCCCTGTATTCATGAAATGATTAAGACCAACAAGTAAAAGATTTTACTCTCATTCATCTCATGTTTATGGCATCTTGTTTTCAAAATGATGGCATTAAAAACACTGTAGACCAAAGCAGCCTTTGTGTTTCTGTTGCAGACCTGAAGGACTACATCCGTTACCTTTACTTTGAACACAGATGTCATCATGGAAGACCACAGACGGTTAAAATGTGCTTCTTTTATCAAAAAGAAGGTGGTAAGTGCTTTCATGAAAGCATACATTGAGATGTGCAAGGTTTCTACAGACTTTCCCTTCCAGCTAGGAGGACTGCAACGAGTCGACCACATTAAACAGCGCATGCATGCATAGATTAACTAAAGGGGAGAGCGAGGCCGGCTGGCACATTTTTTACTGTGTGATATTTCTCTGTCATGTGGTGAGATAAAATGGTCAAACCAATATTGACTAAAAGATAAACATCTCAGAAAGAAGGAAATATTCAAAGATGGTTGCTGAAAGGGGGATTCATGACTAAAATTACTCAGTCACAGCGGATTTGTGAAAAACACGGCTATCAGTGTAACGTTAAATTTCAGCTAAACACATCAGAACTTAAACAAACGTAACCAACAAAAATATTGCAGTATTTTTCCATTCATCATCCATCAATTCATTTTCTTAGCCAGTTCAGAGTTGTTAGGGGGCTGGGCCCAGGGTACACCCTGCTAAGGTCGCCAGTATATCGCTGGACCAAGAAACAGACAATCATTTGCACTGATTACACACTAGTCAACCTAATGCACGTCTGAGTACCCACGCAGTGTGAGCATGCAAACGGCACACAGAAAGCCCCCAGGTGGCCGGTGGATGGGCACCACCGTGCTGCCTGTAAGCATGATAAAATGTTTTCTTTAAATGAATATGCCCATCATTCTCCAGCTCAAAATGACCTTTTCAGACGCCGGTGATTTATTCAAACACAACAATACATGCCACAATTAAATCCTAATTCTTTAAATCTTAATGCTATTTGCTATTTAATTTCAATATTTAATATGAAATAATTAAGTCATGCACAAAATGCAACAGCACAAAAAGCTCTCAGCATATAAAAGCATAAATAAATATTGCACTGCAGTAGATTCAGTCTTCTTTAAAGGCAGACTGCAAACTAAAAGATTACCCACAAACCTCAGGATAGGCAGGGAGATGACCCCTCTCACTTTACTGAGATAATCTGCAAACTTTTGGAGACTGATAGTCAATGACTATGTGAAATGTTCTTCAGTGACACTGAATGGCTGCTCCTCTCTATCAGTCAGTCAAGGCAGCTGCACCTTCAGCTGCAATGCCAACAAACCATGCACATAACATTTCTTCAGAGATGCCCCAGATAGCGAGGGTTTCTAACTGCAGGATGTCACACACAGCAGCATAGAGTTTAAAATACGAAGCAACACATCTCACGTTTGTAGGGAATTCAGCTGTTGTTAGGGCTATAGACTCTTTCGATATGCAGTCCTCAAAAACAGAGGGGAGGATACATTTTTGTTCCCACTAGGGATTAAAGAAGAACAGAGACACGTAGTTCAAAAGTAAAGGGAATCACCCATCATCGCCAGGAATGATCACTGATAATAATAATAATACATTTTCTATATCGTTATGGGTGCAGAAGGTATTTAGAGGGAGGGGGGTTTTGATTGTTCTGTGTTCACATAGCAAAATTGAAAAGTTGGACTCTCCTCAAAATTTTGTGACCTTCAAGTCTTTTTGCATAAATGGTTGTGATGAAAACCAACCTCATCTCCTATACATTAGAACTCGTTTTGACAGCAGGCTCTCAGCTCTTAGCAATCATAATTACAGCAGCAGATACAGACCTTGGTCAGTTTGAACAACAACATCATTTAAGTGTTGAATTGACTGATTTAATTAAGCAAATAGGTAAAGGCCTTTCAGTCTAATAATTACTGCAGTCATTGATATGTTTTAGCTAGCAAAGGTGAACTATCATGATGACTGTGATCAGATATCACTTTAAATCATAAAAAATCAACAGTAGAACTCAATGCTATAATTAATAGTGAAAGTAAGAACATTAACACACACACACAGTGTAAAGGGGGGTGTACTAAACAGCTGTGTAATCTTAAGAAAACCACTTATCAGTGAGACAGTGCTTTAGTTTGCAGCAGAAAGATTGGAGGAAAGGTCATGTGGTCTGTTGGGCGATTAGGTAATAAGAGGGGCAAATGTAATGATGCACCAATGTTAAACCTGTGGGGCCAGTGTTGTGATCTGTGGGTGTTTCAGTTGGTCTGGACTAGGCTCTGCAACTTAATGTAGTGCCCTTTACCTGCTCAAGTACATATTAATTGTGAGCTGTGGGCCAGTTAGCATGCTTAAAATTTAGTTCCCAAGATTTGCTAAAATGAGAAGCTACCATGCTAATTATGATATATTGCTGAACCCAAGTTTAGATCAGTTCTCTAGGCAACTCAATGAGCACAACACATTTTGTCTCCTGCTCCAATAGGATTATTATTTTAATTAATTTTTTTTAAAAATTATTTTAGTACCGCTGAAGGAACCTCAGGAGGTCACCACATTTCACGAAACAGACAGTTCTGCTGACCTGTCCTGGAAAGCGATTCCTCTTGTGTACCAGCAAGGCTTCCTGACACATTACCGCCTGTGCTGGGTGAAAATCAGTTCACAGGATGAGCCTAAAGGTGTGAAAATCACTTCTTTGAACTCTAACTGCTTCTAACTTCTGTAAAAGGAAACACTAACTGACACTCACATTTGAGAAACATAATTTTCCAAACTGTAATAACTAAATTGTTTGTCTATTTTTTCCCTGCTTTTTTTGGGTGTTAGTGTGCGACAACATACCAGCTTCAGAGACTAAATATCACCTGGAAAACTTGAGAGCTGGAAGCAAATATAACATCACCCTAGCTGGAGTGACACAAGTGGGAGAAGGGCCTGAAGCCACAGCAATCATCAACACCAAGCCAGGAAAACCTATGAATGGTATCAATAATTTGTTTTTAGTAAAGCTAATATATGTCAGCAAGGTTTTCTCATTTGGGTCTTTGACCATCTTTGATTTGCATAAATATTTTATGGTACAAACTTACCATATGTAATGATTGCTGTGAGATTTTAGCTTCATTTATCAAATACGTTTCAAGATATAGTTTTTGAAAAATTGTCATTGAAACCTTCAAGATATTCACTCTCCAGGCTTGAACATGAGTATAAAGTGAAACTGTTTTTCACTGATCTTTCTTCACAAGACTGTGGTATAAAGTTGAGTTCAAACTTTTATGTTTCAAAGAGTGAACTCATTATATTAGTTCAAAAATGGAGCTGAAATTTTTGTGAAAATCAGATATGGTCAAGTAGAATGATCAATTTACTGTTACCATCTCCTCTCCTCCCCGTATTAGCGTGGTTGAGTTTCGGCTTGCTGTTTGTCTTCTTTTTATTCTCAACAACGTGCACCGTTGTCTTGAAGAAGTAAGTGAACTTTTTTTTTCCCATTTTAAAAGCAAACCTGCCAATTACAATATGTACATACAGTATGTTTGTTTAGTACTTGTGAAAAACAAGTAAAATATGGTCAGCAGCCACTGTAAACGTAACTTGTGATCATCTGACGTGTCTCTTAATTGTCTAAGAAAGTAAAAGTAGCTCATGAAGTTCTTGTTTATCTCTGTTTTTCTGATCTTTAGGGTCAAAGTCAAGATTTTTCCTCCTGTGCCAAAGCCTGTTATTACAGATTTCATCCCCCATCAATCAAAGACTCAGGTAAAAGGCCGTCGCTTGGATTTGCAGCTATTAAGGATTTGTTGTTCGTTCTCAGTATGGTTATTTATGTAGTTATAGTCAAAGAAATTTGGGAGTTTTACCAATTTTGCTAATTGGTTGGTGTTATGGTGGTTCTGTGGATTGGAGGTGGAGAGCTTGGCTTTTCTGATCCCTGGTTACTGAAATATCATCCTCTCAAGGATATTTGAGTGTGCATGAGAGTTTGCCCTGCAGTCTTCATGAGAAGGCATTCAACTGCGCACTTTGAGGTATCATGTGGGAGGTCCTTCGGAGTATGGGGTATCAGTCCCTGTATAATCACTGTGAGAGCTCGGTCTGCATTTCCAGATGTCACTGATTCTGTTTATAGGGAGGTTGCGGGTGTTTGTTCCGGTGGTCTCGGGATCTCTTCTCTGCTCTTTGCAGATTATGTGTTTTGGTATGGCTTAATCAAGTTATGTCCTCTCACTCACACTGGGACTGTTTGAGGCTGAGTGTGAAGCAACTGGAATGAGAATTCACAGTGACACACTTGGCTAAGTAGCTGCAGCTGGAAAAGGGTCCACTCTGGGTTAGGAATGAGTTACTGCAACAAGGGGAGAAGTTTAAGTATCTTGTGGTATTGTTCATGAGTGTGGGGAGAGGGGACACTGGCAGATAGATTTCTGCAGCGTCTGCAGTTAACAGTGACTGCTGTACCAGTCTGCTGTAGTGAAGAAAATGGATGGTTTCCAAATTTACACACTTGTGAAGGTCCACTTGACGCAGATGTCATCATCAGATGGTGAGCATGAGACTATGTCCACATAGACATTAAAATACAGTGCAGGTGCCCTTCAGTCAAGTGGAGTTGAAAAAGTATAACAGTACTGAACTCATGGTGAGCCTTGTGCAGGACTTACAGTCCTACAGTGTTTCCAACATGCACAGGACTTTGACTACACAGTGAAAGACCAAAGAAACCAAAGCAGGCATGTTTGCATGCAACCCTCAAAAGCCAAAAGTGTGTAGCCCAACTACATGTAGGTGAAATGCAAACTGGCTTGAAGGTGGGCTTGAACAGGAAAGATATTTTGATTTAACAACAAGCATGGAAAAAAATTAGAAATTTAAAAAGCGTGGATAAGAATAAGGGTAAATGGACTGATTCTTATATAGCGCTTTTCTATTCTCCCGGAGCACTCGAAGCACTGGAGAGCTTTCATTGTTTTCAGTACTCGGCAAAGAAATATATCAGTTATGACTTCTGTGCTCTTCATGGCAGAGGCAAAGCAAACGGAACAGCAAAAGCACATAGACAAGCATACTTACCCCCACTGCACAGCACATGTAGACAGGTGTCTGCAAAGCTCTGTGCAACACCGATGTACAAAAATGTTCCACATGTTATGGTTGATGTGTTGATCCATTTTATACTCACATTTATAGGACGCTTCGCATGCTGCAGTCTCCAAAACGATTGGTGTTAGGGTTATGGTTCCTGCTTCAGTTTTGTAATAGGAACAGAAGAAGTGAAAACAGGATGCAACTTTCCAAGTTTTTCTGCAGAATGTGTCATTATTTTTAGCTTTTACTGCAGTTTCAACTCTTTGCCATCTCAGATTCTCAGATTTGTGCATGAGAAAAGCCAGAGTGACACCAAAGCACACAGTGTAGCATTTGGAGTCTCATTTTTTGCTTCCATTCACAAGGGTTTTAGCAGTTAGCGGAGACTGCCTGTTAGTCTTGGGGCTTTCACTCAGCACGCTGGGGCTTGAGTCCTCTGATGGGACCATCGTTCGTTGACTTCTATTTTTCACTGTTTTTTTTTTTTTTCTTTACTGTTTGGTTGGACTTTCTGTCAGAAAGCCCTGAGGCAGATTTCTCTCAAGTGCAACAAGTTCCTCTTCTGTTTCTCAGTTACCAGCATGACTAGTCCAGATCACCCCAGGTACTGTGAAGGCAGCTGTTCTCATTTACATGACCACAGCAGGTTGCTTACGTAAATACTAGTCTTTATAACCTGCTTAAAAAACTACTGTTGTTTTCTCTTGTGAGATCAGGCTGAACTTTTCATGTTTCTGAAGTCTGCTGTGGCTCCAAATTGTTGCCCAGTGCATCCAGTTTGTTTTAATTAGCCTTTAATATTGATTACAGTGTTCTTAGGCCAAGAAAATCATTGCACACACGTTGGAAAGGCAAGCACCTGTATATATAATTTACTGAATTTTAAACAAAGAACAAGCAAAGATGTCCAGGAAACTGCAGACCTGACTGTGACGAGATATTATGCTCTCAAGATCAGGGCCATAAATTTGATTTTAAAGATCCCCAATGTACTTTGTAACTGTTAAATGGAATAAGTTTGAAATCATAGGGACGGATCAGCTAGACAGAGGCCATTCTTGAATGAAAGGCATGAGACAGTCCATGCGGAGTTTGGTAAACTGCATGTAAAGTTCTCCAAACGCATGAGAAAAAAGATCATCTATGTCAAAAACATAACTATTAGGGCAGAACTCAAAGCACTATTTCTGGGAAACAATAACAAGAAGTAAAAACTGCAAATGATGGAAAGTTGAATGTCTGTGGTTGCTACGTGGGCATTGCTGAAGTGACTGGATGCTTTGGCCAAATATTTTTCCAGCAAATACTCTGTGAAAGCCAATGTGGCAGAACCACAGACTTTTCATTTGACCAAAAAGCAGAACTGTCGACTTCATGCAAGAGAAGTATGCAGCCACACTACCATGACCCAGTGATTGGTGGACCACTGTTTTGACCATTGTCAATTTTTTTTTTTTTCGCCGAATGAGACACATGTGCCCTATTGAAAAAGACAAAACACAAGCAACTGAGACAAAAATGAGCTCAACTCATTGTGTCATTGAAAACAGTACGCAAAGTGTATATATGTATAAAACCTGTATGTACCTTTCAACATTGATGGTCCTTTTATCAGATGTGCACACTGGTCCCTTTCCTTATTTAGGACACGGCTTTGATGTTTTCCAAAAAGAGTTTCAAATTTTAATTTTTCTGACCACAGAATATTTTCAGTGAGCTTTAACCCACATTTGTGGATTCACACAAGGATTTCTGCACGTCCCCATGACAGAATCATGTCAGTCTGTAAAGCTGCCCCACCTGAGGGCCTGATGAATACTGATTTTCAGCCTTGTCCATTGCAATGCTTTCATGTGGCCTTTAATGGGTTAAGTGGCTTCAGCAGTTCCAGAAAATTAGCTTGACAAACTTCTTATCTACGAGTGATAAAACCCTTTATTCCATGAAATTACAAATACTTACTGAATCTGTTCTCTGATAATGTGATAAAACAGGAAATCCTAGAGAGGAAAGAGGAGGTGCACGATGAGCTGACGCTGCACAAACTTTATCCAGAGGGAAAGCCTGTCTCAGAGGAAGCAGAAGATGTCCGTGTTCTCAGGGGCGAGTGGGACGACGGGACAGATGAGGACGTGGAGCACGAGAGGAGTACCTTGGAAGAATGCAGCAATGAGCGTTCGAGCCCCGACTCTACAGATGAGGAGCAGAGGAATTCCAAAGAAGGAGAAATTACAGACCTCGAGCAAGTGGACAATGAGCTTGCCATGCTGATATACAAGAACGGCTTGGTGTTTGACATGAAGACAGAACTACCTTAAATGGATTTAACTTAAGACTTTACAGCATCACAGCACAAAAGTACCTAAGCACTTGCTGACTGAATGAAGGATCTTAGCAATAATATATTAATCAGCAAAAGTATTTTGCCGTTTTTTTTATTTGACATTAATGGACTGTTTTGTTTGTTCATTGACATACAGTAGGGGAAATAATTATTTGATCCACTATGAATGTGTAAGTTTGCTCACTTGCAAAGACATTTTTATGGTAGTTTCATTTTGAATCCAACTGAGTGAAATAGGTATTTGATCATAACTTAGTACTTAGTGAAAAAACACTTGTTGGGAAGCACAGCGCTAAGACTTTTCTTAGGTTTAGACACATCCCAGGAAAGGTTTTGGCCCACTCCTCTTTATGGAAACTCTTTAAATCCTTTAGGGTTTTTTGCTGCCTTTTGGCACAGACGCTTCAGCTCCTTCCACTCAGGTCTGGAGACCGGCTAGGCCATGACCTTAATGTGCTTCTTCTTTAGCCACTTCTTTGGCAGTATGTTTTGGGTCAGTGCCATGCTGGAAGACGCATCCATGACCCATCTTCAGTGTGTTGTCAGAGGGAAGGAGGTTCTCATCTAAGATTTTATGGTATATGGCCCTGCCCATTGGCCCCTTAATGTGCTGAAGTCGTCCTGTACTGTTAGCAGAAAAACAACCCCAAAGTATAATGTTTCAGCACCCGTGCTTCACTGTGGGGATGGTGACCTTTGAGTATACTCAGCATTTCTTTTTAGTTTCATGTGAGCACAGCACCTTCTGCCAGGCCTTCTCTGAATCATTTAGATGTTCACAGATATTAACATTAAAACAGGCATGTACATGTGCCTTCTTGAGCAGGGGGAACTTGCAGGAGTTGTAAGATTTCAATCCATTGTGGTGTAGTGCGTTACCAACTGCCTTCAGATCATTAAGTTTTGGGCCGATTCGCCACCTGTTCTCGTTATCATCATCCTCACTCCAAGCTCTTGCAAGGAGCTCCAGATCAAGGGTGATTGATGGTCATTTTATATTACCTCGATTTCCAACACTTGCCTCTGACATCCTCTAAAGGCTCTTTGGGTGTGGTTTATAAACATAGTGAGTTGAGATCAGGAGTATCTGTAGTTGATTGATTTACTGTCATTTAATCAATCAATCAGTCCATGGGAGTCAGAATTCTGGCTAGGTTGTAGGACATCAAATACTTATTTCACTCGATGACGTACAAATAAATTTATAACTTTCATATAATGTGTTTTTTCTCTGGATTTTTGGACAATATGACATCTTTCTCCACTAAAAGAAACTTCCATAGAAATGAGAGACTTTAATTATTTTCTTTGTAAGTGAAGAAACGTGCAAATTCATCAAGGGATCAAATAATTACTGTCCCCCGCTGTAAGAAGGCCAGTACATGAAAGAAGGAGGGTTAAACATTCTCATACTTTATCACTTTACAGTGTCAATAAATGTTTGTTTGTTTTTTATTTGTGGAATAAAGAAATCTTTGTTAATACTTGTTTGAATTTTTTAACTTTCTAAAAAGCAAATTTGCCTCAGTGGTTTTAGTTCATCGATCAGTTATTTGTTTGCCTTGGGATCAGTTTTTATCTTGAGGCAACGACGTGAAACTTTCAGACACATAAACTAACAAATGATAATTCAGTCAGTTGCAATTTTTTTTAAGTACTGACTTTAATTATCCATCATACATTTGCTCTGAAAGAAAGCAGATTTGTATTATTATTATTCAAAGCAAAAATTAATTCACTTTTTAAAATATGTTTTTGCAATATCAAGAAAATAAAGCAAAAACAACTCATGTTGGCCAGTGTAATGTGACAGGAAAGACAGAAAGCTGTGTTTATGATCGCTGAGCAGTACAAATGTGAGCCTGTTGAGAGGTAATGGTATGACAGGAAGTGGTCGCATAAAAGAAAACCCAGTGACCTTAAAAAAGGCAGCTCATCAAAGACAACATTACTCATTACTAAAGAGACTTCTGTGGCATTCAGATCGAAAGTTGCATTGTTCAGAGTAGAGCGTGTCCTGTTTAATTCTCAAAAAGTGATGACAACCTACTAGCGTTTCCCACTATGTTGCAATTTGCATTCCCAGAACTGGAAGAAGAAAAGATTTTCCTACATCACGTTTTAAGAATAAAAGAAGCAAGAATGTCACTCTGTTCTGTTGTGTGTTTATTTCTTACCACAGAGATTAAAATCTTCTGCTCTGACCAGACGATTTTAATCTCTGTGGTAAGAAAAAACATCTGATAAGCAATGCCTGTGGTTAAAATACTATCACAGGATGCCATAGTGAATGTATAAATAAAGTACAATCATGTACTGTTCATAGTTTAACTTAAGTTTCAGTTTTTATCAGCACAACTATTCTTACATTTGATGTTGCGGGTTCAGTCAGTTTTTGCTTTGGTGACATCAGGCATCTAATACTACTGCACTTGTTCTCATAGTTATGCACACAAACATTCACTCCTCTGACTTCACACTTGAGTGACATCCCATTCTTAGTCTATAGGGTTCAATATGACGTCAGCCCAACCTTTGCAGATATAACAGGTTCAGCTCTTCTGGGAAGGTTTTCCACAAGGTTTATGAGTGTTTATGGGAATTTTTGGACCATTCTTCCAGAAACACATTTGTGAGGTCAGACTGATGCTGGATGACAAGGCTGCATTCTCTCAGGTTGAGGTCAGGACTCTGTGCAGGCCAGTCGAGTTCTTCTACACCAAACTCACTCATCTACATCTTAATGACCTTGCTTTGTGCGCTCATGCACAGTCATGTTGTAATTCGGAAGGGGCCATCCCCAAACTGTTCCCACAAATTTGGTATAAAAATATCTTGGTATGCTGAAGTATTAAGAGTTCTTCTCACTGGAACTAAGGAGCCGAGCCCAACTCGCAAAAAACAACTCTACACCATAATACCCCCTCCACCAAACTTTACACTTGGCACAATGCAGTCAGACAAGCACGGTTCTCCTTGCCAAACCCAGACTCATCCATCGGATTGCCAGATGGTGAAGTGTGATTCGTCACTCCAGAGAACACATTTGAATTTTAGATAGAAAACAGTGCTTCAGCACCGTGTCTAATATTCACACACACACAGACTCAAACTCTGATGACTGCATGAACAAATATGTTCTGAGCCTGGTTATGCTGGATGTTTCTTCCTGTTAAAAGGGAGTTTTTCTTTCCCACTGTTGCCTTGCTTTCTGAAAGTTCAGGTTTTCTCTGTATTATTGTAGGGTCTTTACCTTATCATATAAAGTGCCTTGAGGTGACCACTGGTGTGATAGAATAGAACAGAATCTTTATTGTCACTGTTACAAGAACAATGAAACACAGTTTGGCATCTCTCCATTGGCAGCATGTAGATTTACATTCAGTTTGTTTTAGGATAGGAGAAGAAGATAAAAATAGACATAAGTTTTAGGGGTATCTACTCAGGGATTGGGTTTAACACACAATGTGTGTAATACACATTAACGTAAGTATCTACCCAATAACACAGGCATTTACATTTACACAAGAAAGATATGTACAAGTTATACATACACATGCGTACATACGCATACACCCATAAATTAATATGCATGCATTTACACACATGCATACATATATACGTATATACACATACACATATACATACATATAAATATACATATATATATATATATACACACATGTATATATATATATACACATACATACATATATATGTATGCGTACATACATACACACATATACCTACATGCACACACATATACGTACACATATTTCCACATACACACTTACATATATATACATACACATACATGCCATCTCTGCATATTAGCACACACTGTGTGCAGAACTGGCCCCTCTCCATTCCAGTCCTATCACATTTACTGTACAGAAAAATCTGATAAAGAGGCCCCAAACTGCGTGCAGCTCAGAGGCTATTGTATTATTTACATACTGGCCTTGCAACTGACACATTTTTTAATATTCACAACATTTTAAACATCTAGACTTAATTGGCAAACAACAAGTGCTGCTTTCATACAGGCCTACCATATGAATAGAATCACAGACACACATTTTTATGGATATTTACTGTTACAATCTAATCTTGTCTCCTACAGGATCAATTCTTCACACGGGACATCTCAACTGAAACACCTGTGCACGTGACTGCGGCGCCCTCTAGTGGTCGGTACATGGGCAGGAGGTGCAGCAAGCAGCCGGTAGGTGAGGTCACCACCGTGTTCGCCATAGGACCACGCACAGACAGGCAGCTGTTTGCCATCCATCCTGGAACAATCGACTTTATCCAGACTTGTGAAGCCATGACCGGGCCAGTCGTGCCATTGGCATCCTGTTAACTCTGCTGAAAATGCCCTATGC
>VUQG01008771.1:5802-27159 GCA_015106755.1 Etia nguti | reverse complement strand
TCTTTGATCAGTGGGTTTTGGTCAGTGGTTGTTGATCAATGGTCATGAGAATTTGCATAATTAAGATTAAGGAACTGACCTCCCAGCCCATTGTTCCTTCAGTGGGCTGGTTTCAGTCATTATGCAAATGTACTGTTTAAAAGATTGGGGAAACCTGCAGTCAGCTGAGACTGAAGAAGTCACTTGGATGAGTGACGAAACGTTTCTCCCACAAAACGCTACGTCCAGATGAACAGAATCAACTTTTGGAGATTTACTTTCCTGGATGATTGAGAATGCATCAAGACGATGAATAATAATCTTTTCATAGCCTCTTTGCTGTCATCTCCACCCTCAGCCCCCTCTGTGTTTTGTTTTTTTTGTTTTTTTGAGGGTGTGCTGTTGCAGTTGAAGAGAGCTTATAAACGTGTGACTAATGGTGTAGCTGTGTGATTGAAAGCAGAGCTGATGGCATGCCAGAACCTGCTGTTGTTGTGCTGCTGTTACTGCTGTCCAGGGAATCGGGATAGCTCTGCAAGCCTGACATAAAATAATCCAGAGCAGATATGCTGAGTTAGTGGGATTGGGGTGGAGATATAGCAGAGAGATGTGACACACTGTTGTTTTCCTGTTATGGAAAGTGTAGGGCTGGCTTTTGGGGTATGAGATATATAAGTTGTTGTTTTTTTGTTTTTTTTGTTTTTTTTCTAAATGTAACTGGCATTTATTAGGAAGTCTCTCTGGATGTATTGTCTAACTTTGCAAGAAGGGGCTACTCAATATGGCAGTAAAGGTTAGATTGTGCAATATTTACGTCCTTTTCTTCTTTTTTTTTTAAAGTACTTCTTTTTGATAACAGTGTAAACCTGAATGAGTTAACATGACCATAAAAAGAATTAGGGCAATCAATTTATTTTTTTTAATGTTAATGCAAAGCCAAGTATTACTGTAACAGTGGTTACATATTTGGATAACATGTATTTTCTGACTCCAGTAAATCAAAGTGCTTGTTGAGTTAACACAGACATTTTCACTTTCATTTTCATCCACAGAACATAAATACACAAACACACTCTTTCAGGATAAGTTCGATATTTTCTTTTGATATAACTGATGTGATATAAATGGGATTGCTATTTGTTATTGAGATGTTCCACTCTTCAGAAAGACAACTTGAGTTTTGCGTGACATCAACCTACTGCACTCATGGTGTCACAGCTTTGTAACTTTAGCATGAAGAGAAATAAAGGACAGCTTAAGTAACTCAACTGTAAACATAAAGGAGCAAATATAAAAGGACAGAGTATTGCAGATCATACATAATATTGTAGCTAAAGTCTCTTTAGCTGAATAATTACTAATGTAGAACCTGAACTTTTATCACCTGGGAAGTGCTGATGTAGCAGAAAAACTCACCTGGTGTCTTGTTGTCTTAAGGCTTACTTAACAAAAACGAAATAATTCAAAAACAAAAATCAGTTTCTTCAACTCAAAGAGGAAGAAAATGTCACAGAAAAACAATATATTTATTACACTGCTATTATTATATTGCTTACTTTGGGTGTATGTGATTATGTACAAATGGAAGACACTTAAATAGTAATAAGAGTAAGTGTATTTAACACTTTGCTTGAAGTGGACTTGGATGCTTTGCAGGAGGAACACCTTTTCTCTTTGGAAAGATTGTACTGAGGTTCTTTTTAGGTAGGATGTTTCACACATCACTTCATGTGTAAAAGTTTCACTAGAATTTAAGTAATGCTTAAATTGCTAAAGACAAAACACACCATACTTTTACATGTGCCTTCCACTTTCAGATAACCTATATCTCATGTGCTCCCACTTGCAGAAATAGTAAATGTATATAATTATGTTCTCTGAAGTAAGTTGCTAAGTTGAGGGTTCTGCTGTTCAAAGCTTGTAGCTAAATCTACTGAGGTAATTGTGTTGAAATTACTGGCCTCAATAACATCCCGTGTGCCCACTTGACACATGTATAACTCCCCATATATGTGGTCCAGTTGCACAAAGGCAGTCACAAGGGAATTACCCTGTCCCAACTACACGTTGGATTGTAATTTTCCCTTCACTATGGTGAAATTTTAGCATGTGGTGGGAGTTTGAGGAGGAAGAATACAGAGTTACAATTACACCCACAAGAGAGGACAATATGCCAAGACAGTTGCAGGAGAGTGGCGGATGTGTAGGAAGAAATGGAGAGATTCAGCACTGGTGCCTAAAAGACTTGCTTCCCAAGAACTCCAGCCTTACTCAGCAATGACAAATGATTTGGTAATGGATGTATAACAGAGCCTAACTGCATGGAATGATGGTTGAAACAGTGGGCTTCTCTGAGCTGCCAGCCAGTATCCAAGAAGACTAAAGACAGATAACCAAAGAGTCTTTTAACGGGAATTAGTTTTTAACTCAACTCTATTTCTTTGATTTGGTTTTGTTTTTTATGGTGGATGCGTTTTTACTTGTAGTTGATGCAAGAGCATACATGTTCCCACAGAGTGCTAACAAAACCAAATATTTAAAAAATGGAGTGGCAACAGTGGGAAGAATAAAGAAAGATACAAGACTAATGTTGGCACATGCTTCCTGCACAGTAGTTTAAAAGCTGTGGTTCTTTTTTAGATTTGCTTCACTGACTCTTCTTATGTTTGTTAAAAGCATAATTACACATAATGGTAAATACAGCAATTGGACAGAAGCATTAAAGCCGATACATTTATATATTTATATATATATATTCACTACCAATATCAAGCAAACTTCAGTGAGGTTGAGAAGGGACTTGTAGTTGGTTTAAAACACGCTGCTCCGGGCTTTAAGGTAAGAAACATAAAAGACCAGCTAGTCTCAGCTTAAGTTCATAAGGTCTTACTCGAACTACCTCTGTGTGAGTTAGGTGTCTGACTGTTTGTCTGGGTATTGTCAAAGACAGGACGTAGGTCTGCTCTGCTCTCCTCGTTTAGCCTCCTAGGGAACTCCTGCTCTGCTCTTATCCACCAACCACAGCTGCTGGATTCATTTGAACTGCCTGTGCCTTTGTCCATTGTATCAGTTTGTGTGTGTGTGTGTTTTTGTGTGTATGTCTGTGCATGTTGTTTATAGCCTGTGCTGTGTGTCCCGCTGTCAGTGGCCAGGCAAAGTGTGGGTGTAAGGTACATGGTGCTCAGGTTACTCATTTCTCTCTGGCACAGGACCTACTCTCTCTCACAGTTTAGCCAAAGAGAGAAGCTGTGTACAGAGGCAAGCAGGGGGACTATTTATAGATCACTTCTGGCCTACTTGGCAACAGGAAGGAGATGAAGACAAGGAAAGGAACTATGGAGGCCAAGGAGGAACAAAATAGAAACTAGAACGTCCAACTAGAGCAAAGTCATTTCTGTTGCTGTGGCTGAACTTCAAGTTCCACTTTGCCACTCTGTACTAAAAGTCGAAAAGTTTTCTCTGGATTTGCAAGACCTCAACATACAATGGCTTTCATACCAAACAGGTTTGTGAGGATTTTCTCTTACCGTGTTGTTCTATCACTTGTGAAACACACTGGGAGATACAATACACATACAGACATACAAATTATTAGCCCCTTGTGAAATTTAAAGTTTTTGTCCAAATTTTTTAACAGAGTGGGGGATTTTCAACATAGCATTTCTAAACACACAAGTTTTCTTTAGAAAATAATTCTTTCAGAAAAAACAAAAATGACCAGGGTCAGCATTATATACTGACCTTTTTATCCACCCATAGCACAAACCACTGCTGTGCAATGATGTGCTTTAACTTTGTAATGCTCAAAGCTTCTAAACTCAAGTTCAAACTGAAGGTTATCTTCCAATTTACACACACTATAAAAACTTCAGCAAGGCTTTAAGCTCTTATGTCAGAAAACATAATGTCAAACACAAAAGAAATCAGTTTAAACTCGAGAAGAAGAATTGGAGTGAGAATTATCATCAAGAAATTTAAAGAGAGCCACATAATAACAGAGTGGTAGAGAACAGGCCTGGAAGACTGAAGTATGCTAAGGACAACCTGGAGAAAGATTATGTATTCTGTAAGTTCATCCTTTGATCAGATGAGATGAAACTAGAGCTTATCGGACAGAGACGCTGCAAAACTGGCTCTGGGTTGTTGCTTTGTCTTTCAACACGACCACAAAACAAACCCAAAGAAATGTTGCTCCTGGTGAAGAACTACGTCTGTGGAGTCAACTGAACACCAAGGTCCATGCCAGAAGACCATCAAATCTGGAGGAGCTTGAGAGATCTGTCAAAGAAGAATGGGCTGGGATTGCTTAGGAGGCATGTGTGGGACTTGGTATACAACTGACTTTTAGCATTGGGAGGGGCAGAAGGGAAGGTAGTTTTTGTTTTTTGTGAAACAATTTTGATTAAAATAATTTCTCTCTGTAAAGTAAAAGGATGTAAGCATCCAAAATATAAGTAGGATGTTTGGAAAAGTTGTGTTAAAAATACCTTGCTTTGAACTATGGAAATACAAAAAATTTCACAAGGGGGGTGGGGGGGTCTAATAATTCTGTCCTCTACTGTACATTGAATCTTAATAAAATAAATACTTGTGCTGCTCAATTCTGCTGTGTATGACTCAACTCCCCATCTAATTGCGCTGCACAGGTTCCCACTCTGTGTGTTTGTCTCTATCAGTCATGAGGTGTTCATTATGCTCCTCAGTCATCACTTGGCTCTCCCCTTTCTGCTTGGAATAACTGTCCAAGGAGTAATTTTACAGCTCACAATATGTGCACACGTTGATGTCAACAGTGGTCCTCCAAAGAACAATGCTATACTGTATGTACTAACAACAGTTATGTTGTTGGTGGTGTGTTGTGAGTACCTCGAAAGGTCTAAATGTGGAGATGACCTCAACTGCTATGTCTGTGATACAGTCCCCCTTTGGCTGTAATTATACAGCAAGCTGCTAAGGCCTTATACGGAAGTGAGCTTTGAGGTATTGCATCTTAATCTGCTGCAGGAATTTAGTCTTCAGGCCATAATTTATGCAAAAGGAAGCAGGGAATTAATGTAAATGGACATATGTTTTTAGAAAATTAACAGTGTTTCTCTTTCCTGTTATGTTTTCCTGCTTCAGTCACCACTAATGTAAAAAGAGACTAGAGCCAGACAAATGAGAAGTGGACTGATGTTGAGGTGTATTCATATCAGTTTTAGTGAATCTAAAGTAGTAAAGAAAATTGCAGTGTTACTTAACTAATCTCAGTTTGGGCGCAGGAAGATAGTAATAGAAACTTTTTCAAGTGCTACAGAGTTTAAAAGATTTAAGTCTTAACCAGACAGGACTTGTGTAATGATTTCATAATGTTAAGGATTCATAATTTCTAATAATCTACATTTTTGTTTCCCAACATCACATGCCTACTTCTTGCAGTGTGACATAACCAGTGTGTGTGATGTTCATTCACAGTGAGCTTTTATTCTACAGCCGTGTTTTTTGTGTTTAAGTTGACACAGCTGGTGGGCAGGATGTCAGGCCTCCGTGTCTGTTTGTAATTCTCCCCTAAGAGAGCAGCTTTCCTTTGCTATAAATAGCCCTGCATGTGTGTGTGTGTGTATACGTGCACATTTTTTTTGTATGTGTGTGCACACGTGTGTGTGGGGCCCACCTCTCCTCTGTGTGCCCAGAGAGAATGATGTCCTTACATGCAGCATTTCCATCTGTGTGCATACAGCGCTGTGAAAAAGGATTTGCCTCCTCCCTGATTTTTTTTTTTTTGCTTATTTGTCACACGTACATGCTTCAGATTATCAAAGAAACTTTAATATTAGACAAAGACAATCTGAGTAAATACAAAATGCAGTTTGTATTTCATCTATTAAGGAAACAAAGTTATCCAAACCTACCTGGCCCTGTGTAAAAAAGCTAGTCCCCAGTAAACCTAATAACTGGTTGTGCTACCCTTGTGAGCAAGAACTTCAGTCAAGCGTTTGGAATATGTATGCCATTGTTTCCCAGTCCATTTCTTATTGTTGAATCATGAACACTGACCTTAACTGAGACAAGCGAGATCAGTGCAGTTCCTTAGATTTCTCCTGCACAAGTCATTGATGCCTCTCATCACAGTTCACTGGAGTAGAAACGTTAGAAACGTCTTTGTAACCCTTTTCGGACTGCTACATGTCTGTAACGTTTCTATAACGTTTCTCAGCAGTTCTTGAGTTTCTTTAGATCATAGCATGATGTGTTGATGTTTGAGGTCTTTTAGCCTACTTCACCTTTTTAGACAGGTTCTATTTAAGTGATTTGATATATGAAAAGGTAAGTCATTACGTGATTGACTTTTTCAAATAGGGCCAGGCAGGCTTGGATTGGTTTTTGGCTCTAATAAATGAAGTCATTATTTATAAAAGTTATTTTTCTATTTACTCAGGTTATTTTACTTACTATTAATATTTGTTTGATGACCCAAAATGTGTGGGAAATTTAAAAAAAACAAGAAATTAGGAAGTGACAATTTTTTTTTCACAGCTCATACTATATTGAGCCTTTTAAAAGCTCAACACTATAAAACCTAAGTACTGAAGACAAAGTGAAATATTCTGCTTGCTCAGGAAATTTGTCAGTCATGTGGAAGAAATGACTCAGTGAAGTTTCTATTTAAAAAATGCTATTTAAAAAATATCAAAATTAAAACTAGCTGAGATGAGCAAACTGCATAATCTGCCCAAAACCTGTTCTATAAATATAAATATTTTTCAATGATAGTAATGTTAGCGGCGCTTTACCTCACTGGGATGGGCAAGTGTCCATATGGCTGAGAGTGGTTGGCCCGGGTTCGAGTCCAACCTGCGGCCCTTTGCCACATATCTTCCCCCTCTCCTCTTCACTGTCCCTATCTAATAAGGCAAAAAAGCAAAGTAATGTTAGAGCTACAGATGCCTAACAAAGATAATGTAGATAACACGGAATCTTGAAAATATGTGCAGTTAAAATGTCATATTAGCAAAGAAAGATTTTTCAGAGTTTATATGTGCTTCAGATTAGAACCGCTTTCAGTCTTCTTTAAATCTGATCACATGGGAAGTTAAAGTAAGTTACAAAGCACTGTAGAACAATTAAAATATGATTAATATCAACAGAGGACTATGTTAAAACAGACTAAATATAAAGTTATTTTGAGGCCCCCAGGTCAATGATGAGATCCTCATTGTAAATGTATTAAAAAAAAACATAGATCATGTAAAACATAGTCAAATCTTATTAGAAAAATATTTAAAAAGTTGGTGACCTTGTCTTAAAGTAAGTTTCAAAACTTTTCCCCCATAAGGTAAACTTCTAAAAGGATAAATCAGTGTCATTTACCTCATACTTCATGGAAACTCTGACAAAATCTCTCTCTGTTTTATAAAATATATGCGATTTGTGTGACACCAGGCAATGCTATGGTAGGTGCTTCTTTTAGGTATGTAACAAAAAACCCTACTTGACTTTGATATGGTATTCATGGCTTGAGACTTGACTTTATAATAGATTTGACTTTAAATAAGTTAAGTTTTTTTTTTCTTGTAATTAAATATTTGGATGATTTTAGAGACTGTAGTCCCAACAAGACCAAAACCCTTAGCTTGTTTTGTAGCCAGGTGTTACTATAAAGTCTGCCAATGCACAATTAATAATGATAGGAGGTTTGTAAATGTTTCATTTTAATACATGGTATTCCCATTACATTAGCTGTAATTAGCTCATTAATTGTCTCCAAATTGAAATAACAAGAAATAAGAAGAGAAAAAACTGGATTCTTTATAATACTTGGATTATCCTAGCTCATGCTTTCAAAATTTCTACTTTTATTTATGATAGTAACTATGTTAATCTCACAGGACATGAGACTGCAACAGTTTCTGGAAATATAAAAGTTTCCCAGCTTTTCATGAGCAGTTTTTTTTTCTCTAAATGTAGAATACTTGAAAAAGTCCTAAGAAGACCGATTCCCTCTTCTGCTATTGAGCTGGCCAAACTTAAGCAGTCAATGGGTTACTGTTCTTGCCATCTTTCCTTCTTTCTTTTCCCTTTAATCTTTCTTTCCTTTTACTTCTTTTTTTCCTCTGGGCCCAAGGCTCAGTGACTGATGTGTGTTTATAGCTCTTTAGAGAAATGAGGAGTGGTGTGTGTGTAATGGGTTTCCTTTCTTCTCTACTTTTGTCCTATTCCTTGTCTCCCATGCATAAAATTGCTGCTCACATTCACACACATGCACACACGATCATAGACAGTAGGCACATTTTATCTAATCAGTTTCCTGTAGATAAATCAAAGAGGGCCTTCTACATTTGTAAGAGGGAAGCAGTCTGTGTGTGAGAGAGAGAAAGAGAAGGTCTGTGCTACTTTTTGATTGAAGGTTCCTCTGATATATATGTTTTGTTTCTGTGATGTCTTTCTGTCTCCCTGCAGACTAGTATAAAGGAGGGATTGCTGTTGAAACAGACTAGCTCATTCCAGAGGTGGAAAAAGCGCTACTTCAAACTGAGAGGACGAACTCTCTACTACGCCAAAGATGCCAAGGTAGGTTTACTGAGTGTTTCCTCACATGGCGCACATGCTCTAGTAGCCACTAGGGAATGCATTGCTAATTGCTTTTACTGTTACTGTTATTCTAATGCCACAAATAACTGAGAAACACAGACCGTCATTAAGAAAGCAAAGTGCTTATTTATTTTCTTAAGGAACTGCAGATAAGACAATTAATACCCCTCTAATGTCTGTATGGTGAATACATATCTTGAAATTGCACCTGATTAGCTTAGCTTAGCATAAACGCTAGATACAGGAAGCCTTTGGCTCTGTCCTCAAACATAATTTGTTTAACCTGTAAAAAAGTCAAAAGGGAGAAAAGACATTTTGGTGTTTTACAGGGGATTATGCACCATATTGTATTTTGGCATGGACCAATCAGTCCTTTTACCTATGGATGCAGGTTAGCACTGCAAAGCACTTCACAGATGACTGACAAGCTGACAACAAGGCAGAGCAAAAACCCACAAAATAATAAAAATAAGCACTACTTCTTATAAATGAAAAACATAAAACATGATAAAGTATAATATAACTAAATTGATATTAGCTTATAACTATGTATGTCAAAATGTATGTCATAACTAATAACGGCTAAAAACAGTAACATGATAATTAATAGTGATAGCAGATTGAAAGGACAAAGTATCATAAATTAAAATGTACATGAATAGGTCTTATTTATTGAATTAAATGATGCAATATGGGACGAAAAGTCAAATACTTACAAAAACCAAAAGCATAAAATAGCATAAAGTCATTTCTATAAAGCATGGTCTATTAAAAGCCTGGTTGAAATGGCTGGTTCTAAGTTTAATGATTTCAGTATTTCTTGCTGCTATCAGCTCCTCCTGCATCCTGCACCAGCGGCTTGGAGCATTAAAGCCAAAAGGTATCTCCAAATTAATGTTCTTGTCCTACACTTTGGAATAGTTAGAAAACTTGAGCTGGAATACCAGACAGGTGTGCGAGTAAGAAAACGTAGTGCTTTAAAAACAAGTAAAGAGATTTTAACAAGATACAGAAGCTGACAGGCAGGGAGGTTTAAAATCAGGTGTAATGTATCATCTCCTTCACCAAGCCCTCTGGACACAGTTCTGAATGGGACTTGTCAGATCCTGGAGCCTCTGGTGGTTGCTTAGCAAGGAGTCCCACCCTGGTGATACACTGTGTTAATTACTGAGCTTTATGAGGTGTGTTTTGTTACCTTTGGACAGAGCCAGGATAGCCGCTTTCTCTCTGTTCTCAGTCTTTATGCTAGGCTAAATTAAGCTAAGAGAATGGCTGTTCATATTTATGTACCGGTATGAGAATGATACTGTTATTCAGTGTTTAAGTTTTACTTTTATTTAGATCCCTGCTCTCATTTTTGACCTATCAAATTCTGTTAGACCAGTTATTTCTCTACCTGTAAGCACTTAAATTGATTTTCCATTACTGTGTTTAATTTTCCTTTAAACCTTTATTTTATTTTAAGGAGATCTTTTATTTTTATTCTGACTCTTGTTGACATTTTTTCCCCATTTGCCTCTAATCTAACCTCCTCGGTCTGGAACTTGTGTGTGTATGTGCACCTCTGTGTGTATGCGTTTGTCTGCACTCGCACTAGTCTGGCAGTGCCTTGGCACGCTGGCAGGAGCGGGCGCTACGCAGAGTGTCCAGGAGTCGCGTGTGCTGGCGAGTTCTGTCCGTGTGCTGGACCGGCGCACGACGCTCCCCCCCACCCCTGGGTGCCAGCGGATCTGAGGAAGGCCTAGTGAGAATTCGGGTCAGCACAGCACAGCCAGGCCACCAGGACAGCTTAACCACTTACCAGTATAAAACAGTGCTGCATTCATGCCATATGGCTTTAAAGGCTCAAGATGGATTGAGTATCCTCTATTATTGTTTTTTGAGTGACTTAAAATTTTTGCTGACACAAAATAATGATTTGGGCAGGATATTTTATGGATAAAATAAGATGAAAAAAATTCTTCCCATCAACAACGCAGCGAAGGAGGTAGCAAGAACTCACTACTATATGACATGAATGTGCTTTATATAATCTGAGGTTGGGCAGAGACTGTAAAGCCACGCCTAGAGCAGTTTAGCCTGTTAATTAAAGTTAGTTATAGCCCTAACTAGGCCTATATATAAGTTATCTTCAGTGAGGAGTGTGGCTTTCATTGCTTTACAGTGTGTGTTATTTGTCATGCCTTGAGTCTCTTGATGGCTGTGCTGGAATAAGGAAAAATAAGTTAAACTTAAAGGTGACCTGTTATTGATTCCTTATTTCCTGAGTCAAGTAAACATTTATTCATACAGCACCTTTGAACACCTTTCACAAAGTTTTTCACGACCCAAATACTAAAAACAGGACAGCAAAAAGTTCAGCTCAGATTTAGCTGATTTTTAAGAAGATCAAATCCAAAAGCCGAGTAAGTTTAAAAGGATCAATAATACTGATAAAACATCTAGCAAAGAGGTCAGAGTCATTGATCAAATATTCATGTTAAAATCATCTGGACAACTTCATAGTAGAAGAAAAAAAAATCCCAGAATTATTTACTGATGGGAGTGTGTCTGAGTCATGCTGCCTGGTTTCAGTAAGTAATAAGCAATCTAAATTCTTGAATAGTAGTCAATTATTTAACAAGAAGGTTTTTGTAGTCAAAGACTTAAATAGAGCCATGCTCCACGAGGTGGTAGCCTGAAACGGCCCGATTTGGAGGGCATAGGATCTGAAGGTTTGACACATTATGCTTGTAAATTCCACTTACCAAGGGGAAACAAGGCAAAGCATCCGGAATGTCTGGAAGAACACTCCTGAGGCAAGAAGGCCTCATAAATCCAGGCTTTGTGTATCCAAGCAAGGATGAGGAAGGAAAATCAACTCCATAGAAAGTGTATGAGCACAGGTAATCAGAAAACAGCAGCATTGTTTACCAGCCACTCCCACAATGAGCTGAGCGTCACTGTCCTACTCATGGTCTGCACGAACCCAAGAGAGGAGACAGCTAAGGATACCAGACAAGTACCCAGGAAGATAAGGCATCTGGATCCATCATAGATAATCCAAGAGACAGAAGCATCATAAGCATGAGCAACTGAAGCATCATTAAAAAAAAGGATAAACAACATGTAACAGTAAAAAAAACAGCCCTAAAAAGAGTATCATTTCTATATTAGGTTTGTTGTCATTATATTAACCATGATTTATAATGACATCATCATATGAGCCAAAAGCTCATATTTTCAGGATGCTTTGATGCTCCATTTTACACTCTCTTTTTTGACTGTGTATGATGTCAGTTCCTGCGGTGGTGGATTCAAAGTGAGTCAATCCCCATAGACTGCCATGTTAAAATTTACAGCTGTATAGCTTGTTACAGCTGTGGCCTCTAAGAGCAGTTTCCCTCTTCATTCTTATTGTTCAACAATCTGGGTACTATTAAGGCTTAAAGTTACAGGCATGGCTGCTTTAAATGGCAGGTGTGCTGACACAGGTAGCTGCAGCTGATATTTGTCTTTTCAACGTCACCTCCACCACTATGAGACGCTGACATGGACTCGTGCTTTTGTCTGAATGTTGCACCCCTATTTTTTGTAAATGCAACGTGCTAACCAACTGTACATTTGCTGATAAATCCACCCTCTGGACTCAGTTTGGTCACTTTTGGTGCTAAAAACATGATGGCAGTAGTCGGAACACTGAACATTGAAGTTTCAAACGCAGAATCCAAAGGCAACGGCTCATGACTCAGTAGCTACTTCTGTTTTTTATATGCTGTCTATGGGATATCCTTAATATGGCTGTGCACATATGCCCCACCCATCAGTTGTTTAATAGTGTGTTCCAGATTAAGTCAGAAGTCAGAATTTCTGAGTTCCCAGTCAACTTTGATTTCCAACTCAGAAAGACAGAGCAACCCCAGCCAAACCCGAGTAATAATCTAAGATGTTGGTGGTGAAGGTAAACTGTACTAAAGCTGTGAAACTTTTGATCTCTTCTGCCACTGTTGTGCATTTGTGACTTGCTAAATAAGCTATGCACAGACACACTGACTCTATCCATGAATGCGTTGCAGCTGAGTTTTAAGTGCAAAAAACCAAGTACGGAATATTGAGCTGGAAATAAGCATAACAGGTTCCATTTAATAAACCAAAATGTTAAAGTAAGCATGTTCTTTGTGTCACAGCCAGACAAGATGTTCTTATCTATAAATAAGTGCTCATTGTCCCCTACATGTCCATCACTACACTCTGGTGTTTCCAAGGTTGCCTGGCTGGCTGTGCTGCCCTGTGCTTAAGAAGCCTGACCTCCTCATTGATCCATCCGGGAGGCCCCATCTCAGCACCACACTTTGTCAAACAAGCTATGCTCCTCTCCTTGGATGGCTTATTTAATGGGGTCTAGAGGACACCAGAGCCTCTGTATGAAGTGAACTCATACACAGAATCATTACCAAGACAGGTGGAAAAAAATACCAATTACAAACAAAATTATCCCAAAAAGTGACAAAAACACAACAACATTAAAGATCCAGAATGAGCACAAAGAGAGACAAAAATGCGTCAGTCATTAGTTTTTGGTTTGTCTCCTAGAAAAGCAGTGATTTGAAGACTAAAAACATCAGAGTTAAAAGTTAAGTGAGTCATAGGTAGATTTCTGGATGGTGTGCTAGATTAAACAATCAGTTGTGAAACAATGTGTAGTCATCACATGACCTGCTGTGAAAAGGACAGGGTACAGGGATTGGAGGCTTGTTGAGGCTGCTGAGATGCTGCCACTGAGCGAAGCTCTGGATCTATGGGTAACAGAGGATGCTCGCCTTTGTCCACCATTCACTGTCGGCTTTCATTACAGCTTACCTCGAGACAGTTAGGTACACAAGGTTGCATTTGTGTGTGTTAGCATGTGTATTGGGATGGTGTGGTGAATGTGAGAGAGGGAGAAAGAGTATATCAACAAAACACACACACACACATACACACACACATTCGGTACACACACGTGATGTAAAGGGAGAGCAGCACAGAGTTCTGTGACAGGGGGACAGTATTTGTGTTGGCATGCCATTCACACTTAGATTGCATACATTTGTAGGCATAGGTGGAAATGCTGCCACACACACCCACACAGTAAGCCTTGGCTAGTAGCTCTCTCCAGCCAGGCCTGTGGAGAGTGTTGTTAGCTGGGCATTCCCTCTGACAGCTGCAGCAAGTCACTCCTCCCACACACACACACACAGTCAGAGGGCATTCCTTTGACGCCACTGGTTTTTGGCCCGTGGCTCTTTAAGAGCTCAGCTGCATGCCTTACACATCACAGCTCTGTTAGGATATCATGTTCCTGTTTGCAGACGCTGGCTCTCCTCTCTGTCTGGCTCCAGCTCTTCTACCATACAGAAATTCAATAAAGCACATTAACATCAGCCATCATGTCATTCATACTATTTTCATTTAGGTGGAGAGAGGAAAACACAAGAGGGAAAGCCTCTTGATAGCCTCATACTGTATCTGTGGTGTGGTGATGTGCCTTTCCAGGGACATGAAAAGACTGAGTTATCTTTATGGGTCCCAGAAAAATTAGGCTTATTGTTTGACCATAAGGTTTTTCCCTGTTCAGACCCACTCACTGTAATAAAATGCAATAAAATAAATTTATAAAAATCTGCACAATAACTAAGACGGACCACCTTAATAACGTTTTAGTTTACAGGAAACAGCGTGTTGACAGGTTTTTAAATGTAAAGACTTTTATGAAAATAGTTTCAGTGTCCTAAAACATTCTTTTTAAAAACATTAATCAAGACTAAGGTTTTGGCAACCAACCAAAAAAATGTTAGGCAACTGAAACCTGACTTAGTCTTCAATTAATCGATTCAGCTTTATCTGTGGACTAATTACTGTAAGTCTAAACCAGTATATGGTGCACACTGTACCAGTGAATTTCCTCTACCAGTGACGTTCTAAATGTTAAAAAAAAAAAAAAATCTAGTTTATACTATATAGGGCATTTTAAATTATTTTAAACAAAAAATTATACCAAAGGTTTATATGAATGTTGGTCAAATATCCTAACACTCAAAAATTAGCTTACTGCGTTTACAGTAGATGCTACACCTTGCTGGTAGTTGAAGTGTGTGAACTGATCCAAACTTTTTTGTCTTTCTAGTAACTAAATAAAGCCACTTTACATCTTTGTCATTGCGCATTGTCTTCCAGTTAGTATAGCGCAAACTGAGTAAATGTTTGGTAAATGTAAGCTGTAAATGTTGTCCTAAGATTTGAAGAGTCTTTAGTTTTGAAAATACAAGAGTGTCTTTGGTCCACCAAAAATAATGGATCAGTCCTGAAAGGCTATTGATATAGTGCGCTTCACCTTGTTAGTAGTTGGGTAAATGAGAGTTAGTTAGCTGAATGAGAAACTATCACCCAATTAATCGACCAGTCCATTATAGATTAGGTTGACTAGTTTAGGGAAGAGAATTCTATCAGAGAAAGATAAATTTTGCTCTAATAGGCACAAACTGTAATATATTACATTTTTTTTCAAGTGCAGTGGAACAGCCACGGTTAGGATGAGCATATTTCCAGTCAGGTTCCTAAGCTTGAATCTCCACTGCTACGCTCATCTCTGACAATTGTAATACCTATCAATGAAGTATACATCAATGAAGCATAAGGAAATCTCAGTTCAATCTGATTATCGTGCTGGAAAACGGATGACTGCAGATAAATGAGGAGGAAATATTTAGAAATTGGTTTCAAAAATTGCTTCCAAACTGCTCTGCTGTTTGGTGTGATCACACATTATCAACAGACCTGCATGCTGTGCAGATTTTCAAGGGAAATAAAAATCACTAAGGAATTTTACATGCTCCCAATCATTGTTTCTATAAGTGGACATGAAAATACTTTTTAGGTATTAGCTGACAATGTAGGGTCTTTACCTTACAATATTAGGTGTCTTGAGGCAACTGTTGTTGTGATTTGGCTCTATATAAATAAAACTGAATTGAATTGAATTGAATTAATTTTAGTGTCATTTCAATGTAAGAATATAAGAAACAGCTGTTCTTGAGTGGAAAGCGTTTAGGTTGGCTGGCCAAAGTATTTAGGTGGGTGTTAACGGCGGTATCTTCCAGGATGTCTATTCCTAAATGCCTGTTATAAAAACAGCCAAATCACCAAATGGTCTACGATGTTTATTTAGCCATGTCATCATGACCCACACGTGTCATGTAGGACACCAGAGCTGATGGGTGGCACATCTGTTTTTTCCTCCTTCTTGAATTCCCTGAGCGTGACTTTTACACCTAAAACGTAATTCAAAAGTAAGTCCATCTGCTTTTCTCAGCTTTGAAGTATTTTGGAAGTTTCAGTATTAGAAAGCAAGTTTGTGCTTTTATGTTTTCCATGACTTTTGCAGTTGCTTCCATTTTACACTAAAAGGTTTCACTAATTCATTTTAGGACTGCTTTGCTGTGGCCATGAAACAACATTTCCCTCATAGCCAGTCACCACTGTCTTCATGATGTAGTATAAAAGTAACAATAGGCTAAGTTCGGCCTTGTGCATGTCCAAAGACTCACTCTCGTGTTCTCTTCTGTGCCCTTTATCTCTCTGTCCTGCTCTTTGGATCTTCCTCTCCGCACCACACCTTCTCTTCTCTGCAGTCCCTTATCTTTGATGAGGTGGATCTGTCAGATGCCAGTGTTGCGGAGTCCAGCACCAAGAATGTCAACAACAGCTTCACAGTAAGTCTTGATCGACAACACATGTGCACACACACACTCAATACACACACCTATCTTTTTGATAATGACCAGTAGGAGGCGACTCCTCTGGTTGCAAAAGAATTCCAGCAGTAGCGAAATCTTTGAAAAAACTGTCCTTATGTCCCGTGGTCTATGATGAAAGCTACTGAGTTCAGATCTTATTAAATAAGATATTCATTTTGTAAAATGATGGTGACTGTTATAGTCAAAGAGAAGGGTGAAACAAGGTGTAATTTATCATTGGACTCACATATCACCAACCTATGAGCATGCAGCACCCCTAGTTCAAATCCATCAGTCATTCATCACATCAGGTTTCAAAACACCTAGATGGAGGCAGAAGAGACGCTCAGCTTGAGGGTTCACAACAGGACTTTGCTAAGGACTTTGCTAATGTTGTCACATTGCGTACATCTTTTAAGTACAGTCTATGTTTGGAGTGTGGTTATGTGTTGAAAACATTGATGTATAGAACAAAGAGATCTGCTCATCTAAGCAACATGAGAAAATGACTGAAGTAATTTCTAACAAGAAACTAAAACCAAAAAAAAATAATTTAAAAAAAACGTCCAGAAATTTTTGTGAGAAACATTTTGCAAAATATAGTGAAAAAAAGGAGAAAATTTGAACTTTTTGGGCATCTTTCATTTTTCACACCCCTTCAAAGACCTGTTTGTGGCCTAAGACTTGATTTTACAGTTAATGTTAAATGAGGCATTTTAGGGTTAGTAGGGTTTGGCATATAGTTGAGAATCTTCATCTTAGGTTTAAGAAGTTTGGAACTGTGTTAATGTCAATAAATGTTTTCAAAGTTCAAAAAATGGAACAGGCAGCAGTGACTGTTGGAAAATCTTTGGTAATAGAGAACAACTTTTAGCCAAAATATGAGAATTGCTCCTCCAAATGACGTCAAACTATGACTGTTTTTACTCTGCATACCTGCCAACAAACATTTCTCTCCTTTATTTTAAGACTGTCTCTTAGGGACTTCCCCATCTCCCACTGATGCAACACTGGAAAAATGTATATATTGTTAAAATGTTCATTTCAAACATAGTGTAGTAGTATCTCCAGAATCACTTTAAACATCACTGAAAACAGTGAAAGAAAGTATGTTGCAACCCAGTCTCCCAACTCCTTTACTTTGCAAAACTCCCAGTTTTGAAACTTAAATGTTGGCAAGTTCAATTGTGCTCCATGACATCACACCAGCAAGATTTTATGAAGAAATTGTAAATGGTTGTCGAAACACGAGAAGAGCCCTGATGGATGCATATGTACGGATTGTCTGAATTATTAATGAGAACATGATTGTTTCTTAACCTAGACTCACAGTCATTGTGTATTTAGCTGGAAAGCTATCAGGGTTACCAAAACATAGGATATGCCCTTTAAGGGAAGTGATTCACCTGACAAGCTTTACACCTGAAAAGGTCAGTCCTAGTTATAAATAGAAAACATTAGCATAGTTTGCTAATTAGCATTTCTCCTTGTGTTTTTGTCACATGCCTCTCAACACGGCACATCGAAACAGGTGATGTGGTTGTGAATTGAACGGCTGAAAAGAACGAGAAGCTGTGAGTTTGTGTGTGTGTGTGTGTGTGGGATTGAGAGTATTACAAGCAGCAAGGATAAAAACAGAAAATAAAAGAGCTTGTGTCCTTTCTATAAATTTCTCTTCTCTCCTCGGTTGTTGCTATAATAAGTAACACAAGGAGTAGGGGGTAGGCAGGAGAACGGTGCCCGGAGGAGAATACAGGGCTATTTTTAGCTTCATCGGCTGGCTGGCACAGCTTAAACGCCTGCCATATTCATAAATAAGATTATATGTGTGCAGTTGTGATAGGATGTGAAACGCTGCCTTATGAGCATCAGCATCCTATTAGGAAGGTGAGTGCAAGAAGGCAGAAAGAGAAGAAGAAGGAACGAAGGAGAGAGGGGAGATAAAAAAATATATATATAAAAAGGACTAAATACTGTGGAGATGTGAAGAAAGAGGGGAAAGAAGGTCCTGACAAAAAAAAAAAAGCTTTACATTTATTATTGATGGAGGATGACTGCCTCAAGATGGAAAGGCAGAAGGAAATCCTGGAGTGATGTCACACCACTGCCGACTGCATCTGCACACATTCTCCCAGGGGGGAAAAAGGGGAAAAAAAGGGCAGCAAGAGAGAGATTGAGGCAAGAGCGAGCGCTGAGAGGAGGAGGAAGACAGAAGGGAGCGCAAGAACGGAGAAGAAATGAAAATAGGGTGGACCACAGTAGAGGAGCAGTGAAACAGAAACCTAAAGGTAGTTCACCTGCAGCCGTTACACTCTTGACTTGTGGTTACGTGTTTCAACCCAGACACCATCACACACACCAACAGAGGGAGACCAGGAATCATCAGACAGGTTGTGCAAGCACGACTTAGAGAGAGAAAGAGAGAGCGGTGCTGCAGAGGACGCACTGCAGGACTGTGCAGTCTCTGTGTCCGACCGTCTGTCTGTGTGGTCTCCTGTTGTTTTCTGTCTGTCAGTTGGTCCCCCGAGGATGAATGATGTTGCTGACGCCTTCTGTGCAGGTTGGTGCTAATTGGTTGAAAGGCTTGAAACACATAATTGATTCGCTTCATTGTGCATGTTCATGTAGGCGCTCTGAAGATGATTCCTCGGTGTACCTAATGTGCATGGTTGTATTTTAGCTGAGCGGACCTCTTAGAAACCTACCAGCAACATAAAGAAAAATGTTATGGTCACAAAAAAACTGAGAAAAAGGAATATTTTTTCACTTGCATTCTTATAAATTCTGGCTTTATTTGAATAAAAAGATTAATGCGTGAAGGGTATAGAAATAAAAAAGGATTAAAAAAAATCAAGAATGCATCCGTCTGTGTATTTTTATGAGAGGTTATGATGTACAAGGGTATATGTTGGAATACACTTGTGTGTGTGTGTATATATTTACATCTTTGTGGTGAATAAGTGCTTGTGTGAATGTATAATGAGGCTGTTGTTGTCGCGCAGACAGGGAGCACCTTGAAGTCCACGTGAGCGAGAGCTCAGCCCAACCCGCACCCACAAACTCATTCCATCCTCTGCAGGAACAGCCGCCTCTCACGCTGACTTACTCGTGCTTATTGGCTCGGCTCTCTTTTTAATATTTCCTTTGAATCCATGTGAGGAATCTTTAGAAAATTCACATTAGCTTAAATTTGGGTGTTTACATCAAAACTCTGATTTTATCGTATGCTCAGATTGTGCATTTAATCAGTTTATGCATTGGTGTGTGCATCTGTTGTAGGGAGTGAGCAGCCTGGTTTTCTACTCTGTTTTCTACTCTGTTGTGTATTTAAGTGTCTAAAGCGTGACTTGTGTTCCAGATTATTGGTTCATCGTTGCTGATTACCTCTCTACCAAATGAAAACAACTTACTAAAGAATCAGTTTCCTGGTGCAGAGTGGATGGTAGAAGCTGAACGATTTTGTCCTATAAGGCTGTAACTGCAGTAAAAATGCAATAGTGTTGGAAGCTGAAGTTCATACCTACAGAAATCATTTGCAGAATATTATAGACTTCTTATACTTTTTCTTATTTTCTCTCATGTATACGCTGATACAATGATGAATGCTTATACTAAACTAAAGTTTCAAATAATGAGGTCTCTGTATGTACAAGTCATATTTATGAGCCAGTAGCTCTGAGTTCTTTAAACACTTCATTTAGGATATGTTTTCTACTGCTGGCCATATAGAGAGGATATCACAAGTAGCAGCCTCTTGGGCTGAAAAAGAGACCAACACCAAGATTTTAAAAACCGTAGTTCTTGGAGTGGCCACTTAAGGCTGGATACAAAAAGCAAGTCAGTCCCCACAGACTCCCATGTTAAAATGTTACCATTAGAGTATTAACAAGCTTGTTACAGCCTGGTACAGGAAATGCCCCCTCTATACCAACCATACACTGAGTGCTTTTTTTAATCTCATCCATGTTGGTATTGATAAGGTTTAAAGTTAGGAGTGCTTAAATTATCAGCACCGATACAGACCGTTGAAACGGCACATCTCAACAAGTGCTGGTGCTGTTGATGAGTTTTACTGAAATTATCCCAAAATATAATTATCTGCTAGGAGGTATAGGCTGGATGCTCATATTAAAGATAGACAAAGTTTTAAACAATGAGCTTAGTGTATGTGTTTTGCAATATTTTGTTTAACAGGAATAGCCAGTCGAAGTAAGTAGAGATGAGAGGGTGGAAGGAAGCTAAAGTACCATGATACTTGATAAATGAGGATTATTTTAAACAGTGAACCATCCAAGTTCCCTTTATAGAGCCACTTCTTTTTGTCACATGATGACCAGTTAGTCAGTCAGAGGGATGCCAGGAACCATTTTTGGAAACAGCCATTCCCGTTTCCCCTGGGAACAAATCTTATCACTAGCTGAAAGACTCAGATACACACACACATACACACACACACACATGGATATAGTACACCAGCAGATAGAAGCAGACAGAAGATGATCTAAGACCAAAGAGATCAATTTTCCCATGTGCATCTGAGTGCACACTCCAGAGCACAAATGGACACCCATACTCATGCTATTTTTTTTCAGCTCCTGGAGGGTAATGAAGATGTATTGTGTTTAAAAGCATACAATATACTGTTGATTGAGCTTGCAAGACAAGAGTTAGAGAGGCAGAGTTGTGGTGGGGAGAGAGAAGAGAGAAGAGATTTTCTTTTGTTGAACATGCAGAATAATTATAAATGGACGATTGATTCAGTTAAACATGCACTGCAAACAAACACACAACCATGGGAATACACACCAAATGGTTTCAGTAATTTGGGTGTTTTCTCCACTTAAGAGGGGAGGAAGAATGCTAATGTGATTAGCTTTATTACTGGGTGAGGGCAAGGAGAGGACAATATTAAACACACACAAAAACACATTGATGCAGACAAGCATGTTTGACAGAGTTTGCATGATTTTTCATCTTGGCTTCATTTTTCAGAACATGTTGTTACGTTCTCAGGGAAGAAAAAAAAAAAAAAAAAAAAATATTGATTTAATTT
>VUQG01008770.1:5744-18148 GCA_015106755.1 Etia nguti | reverse complement strand
GGGGGGATGCTGTCAGCAATCCAGCAGGTTATTTGCAAATGTGTGGTGTGTTTCTGAGTTTTGTGAGCTCTGTGAACTTTTTAAAAAATGTTTTCGAGATATAAAAACGCTTGCAGAAGGTTCCTCTGTCTCTTTGCTTTCCTTTCATTCCACCTCCTCTCCGTATCCCCCTCTTTCTGCCCGGCCCAACTTACTCAAGTTACCGGCTTCCTCCTGTTGTTATGAGCCCCGTGGTTTCTCTGCAGCACTCTGAGGGCGCTCCCACGCTCTCTTAAAGAGAAAGAAAGGAAGGGAAACGGCGATAACTATTTCAGAGCCACAAAAGAAGTGGGAGAAGCATGGTACGGTTTTGCTCCACGTCTCTCTCTCTGCACCTCCGTGCGAGCTTTTGTCCCTTTTAGCACTGAGCAACTTGGAAAAATGGATCTTCCTTTTGCACTGGTTGGTTACTTTTTTTTCTGGACAAAAGTTTTCTCTTTTCTTCCAAGGTGGTGGGGTGGTGAGAAAATTGGAAACAGAGCCACCCACAGTGGAAGTGAGTCAGCCCAGCATTTAGTGGTGTGTTGACTTTGGAAATGGCAGGGATTGGGGGCGGTGTTGGTGCTAGTGCAGGGGGACAGAAGAAGTTGTCAGAAAAAGAAAAAAAAGAGAAAGAGAAGAAAAACAGAAAGTGTCAATTTGTTCATATTTTCTGGTGAGGGTCCCAGAATCTGTGCAAAGTGGGAGCTGAGCTGTGGATAACAGGCATTAAAGGGAAATGAATAAATTCAGAGAGGAGAGGAGAGGAGAGGAGAGGGGAGGAGAAGAGAAGAGAAGGGGCTGTTTATAAAGGGAGGGAGCGGCTTGTGTCCATCTGGGACAATCCCAAGTGCTGAAAGCTTCCCCACCCTGATCCCAAACATCTCTCTCCCACTTCACTCCCTCTGTCTTTCTCATTGTCTCTCTCCTGCTCCTTCACCATAAAATGCAAGTGGATACATTTTGATTTCAGTCTGTGGAAGGCATCCAACTTGTTGCATTTACAGACACATGCCGCTGTCATTTTCCTTCTGCCTTTTCTTTCTTTAAATAGTCTTTGTCACCTCCTGCCTTGATTTTCTTCTCTGCTTGCCCGTGGATAAACTGCCAGCATGTTAGATGTAACATGACAACATAAAACTAAGAAAATAGGGAAGCCCTGCTGCATTTTTGAATTGTATATTGCATAACATAAAACAGTATCAATGCATTGTGGAAGAAGCACAGACAGTGCAACATTGTGGTTCAGTCACAGCAAGTCACAGCCAAAGGCTATTGTTTTGTCCCACGGGAGAGATTATGGCTGATGGTTAGCGAAGCAGCCAAAAAGCTGATATCACATAAAAAATAATAAAGAAACTTAATTTGTCCATCAGCAGTGCCTTACAAGCCAGTAACAGACATTTTACACATGTTCTCCTCTTTCTCATCACTCACCACCTTTAAATATTTACTGCTTTCTAAGTCATTTAATGCCAGAACGTAACCCTGGAGAACATAAGCCACAACCCAATCAGCCTCTTCAGTCCTCTCCCTTTGTTTAGCCTGCATGACCTTCCTCCAGCTCCTCTTCCTCCTCCTCTTCCTCTTCCCTCCCTGCTCTGCCTTCCTCCCTCTGCTCTGCCTGGATACCCAGCGATAAGGGGACAGCGACGGTAGCACTTCCTCTCGCCACAGGAAGCAGGAAGTGTTGATTTCCACCACAGCCTCCCTGGGCAAACTCTGCACCGAGTCCACTGGGATCCTCACTCGCACTCTCAGCCGTATCGCAGCGAGGCTGGGATACAGGCAGAGAGGCGCATGTGTTGTGATTGGAAGCTGTCTGCTCAAAATGACCCCAGTATGCATTTGCTTTGCAGCTGTGCCTACTGACTGATTTTCATGGGAAAGCACCTGGGAAGCAGCCTGGTTTGCGTTTCTTTGACCTCAGGCTTGGCTTGCAGGTCACAGGATGATTGGCTAATTATTTCTCTAATCACACTGCATGTTTTGTTATCACCCTCTGTGGCCACGGATGTGGATGGAGGCGCTGTTGAGCTTAAAAAAACACAAACAACCATTCATCAGCTAATGGATTCCAGTTACACTGCAGGGTGGGAGGGCTGGGTGTGAGCCAGACACAGAGAGAGAGACAGAGCTGACATAAAGAGAAAGTGGGGGAAGACAAAAAGTTGGGCATCAGGGGAGAAACGATACCTGAAGGGTTATTTTTCAGTTAGAGCTTCTTACTTGGTTTTGTTCTGATTATGTTAAGATTATTATGATGTTATGATATCTTTGTGTGTGCGTGTTTTAAATTTGCACTGCCAAGTGAGGTCACGACTTCTTTTTTTAAAGGTTGCTTTAACAACATCTTCACTAACTGAAAACAAGGTAAAGAGGGAAAGACAGATGGACACACCAGCAGTACAGAGACAATTACATTTGATTTGGGAAAATATTGGCATCAAATAATCCCAGACCCACTCAGTTGGGTTTCTTTTAAACTTGTTCCAAGATAGTATTAGGAGGATATTATTTTTCAGCGAGTGACGCACATGGCCAGAAAAACAAGTGGAATTATTTTGAATTCTGAATCGAGTATTTGTAAGAGAAAGCAGGAACTGTGAAAGTCAGAGCGACTGAGTATGAAACAGCACACACACACAGAGCTTTTACAGTGCTGCTCTGATCACTTATTTTCCAGTGTTTTCTCTCTCTCTCTCTCTCTCTCTCTCTCTCTCTCTCTGTGTCTATATATCTATGAAAGTCATTCATCATCTCTCACGCAAAACCCTTGCATGGTGGAAAATGAGTTGCCTAAGTGACAGAGGTGGATGAGGTCTCGTGTTACTAAACTTTACAAGCTAGAAATTTGTACAATGAGAACAGGACACATCAAATTTATAAATTAATTAAATTAAATTCAATTTTATTTATATAGCACCAAATCACAACAACAGTCAAGCAGCTTTATATTGTAAGGCAAAGACCCTACAATCATACAGAGAAAACCCCATCAATCAGACAACCTTGTAGCAGTCCAAGCAAGCACATGGAGAAAGTGGGATGAAAAAACTCCCTTTTAACAGGAAGAAAGCTCCGGTAGATTCAGGCTCAGGGAGGGGCAGCCATCTGCCACATAATATGACTGTCTGCACTTTCCAGATGGTGAAAAAAAAGATAATTTGTACCTGGGATATGGATTGATGCTAAAGGCTTGTCATTAAATTTTATGGATATTGGATTTAAAGGCTAGCATTATAGCATGGTTTTCCCTGTAATTAACCACACAAATCAGAAGGGGGAAAAAAACATTAATGAAATAAACAGAAGAGTGACAAAGGCAGCTACTTGTGAGTTTGACTGAGGAGCTGGCTAGAAGAGAAAGCAATGCCATAGCAAAGGATGCTGAAACATTTGGGCGATTAGGAAACAGCGGAGATATGAACCTAAATTGCGGTCGGGTTAAGGGTCAAGAGGGGTGAGGAGGTTAGATTGGGCCTGGCTAGCTCAACTTATAACAGGATATCCTGCAAGGAAAAGCCATCTGGCTCTCCTTCTCCCTCTCCTTCTCTGTCTTAAATTCCCACAAAAGGCATAGCAGTAAGCAGAGGTATAACCTTTCCATGAAAACCCCTGAGAAAACACAAGTTCATCAGTCATCGGTGGCAGACAGCTGATGTATGTGCCTACTTCATGTTCTTCTTCTTCAGCAGAACTCAGAACACACTGAGTGTTTATATAAGTGCGCGATGACAGCTGTATGATGTTTTTATCCACTTGTTCAGGGGCTTCAGCAGCTATGAGGAATTTTCCTACAGGGGTAGCAAAATTTATCTTATCTTAACCAGACAGTGTCTAAAAAACACAATGAATCATCCCTCTTCTTCTATTTCAGTCAGTCATGCCTAAAACTGATATCAACAACTTAATACTCAGAAAGAATTGTTATTCAGTTGCAGTTAAGCCCCATTTATGGAAGAGGAAAATTAATTAATGGAAATTTGTCATATATTAAAGGTGTTTGTGTCTAGATGGCACTTGGCACTTTTATACACATTTCCCTTCATTTGAACCGGTGTGAACAATGACTTACAAACACAATCAATGCCAGAAATTGTGAGGCAATTCTAAGAAAACCAGTACTGTGGTTTGTCAAGACATCTAATAGCAGGAAACTACCGAGAGCACAAGATTTTGGTTTTGTTGCTTCAAAGGTGTCAACATCTCATTTTCTTCTTTGCCACGTGTTGTTGTGAAACCAACGAAGGGGGGGAAAGTCTGAAGCGCATTTGTGATAGTAAAGTATAGTATACCCTCATGGCCACTTTATTAGGCACACCTGTTCAACTCACACATGCTCACATGGGAGCACCACAATGCATTTAGGCATGTAGACATTGGCCAAGACGACCTGCTGAAGTTCAAACCGAGCGTCAGAATGGGGAAGAAAGGTGATTTAAGTGACTTGAATGTGGTGGTTGTTACCAGACAGGCTGGTGTAAGCATTTCAGAAACTGGACTTTTCCCACACGACCATCTCTAGGACATACAGAGAATCGCCTGAACAAGCGAAAATATCCTGTGAGCAGGAGTTCTGTGGGGGAAAACGCATCGCTGATATCAGAGTTTAGAGGAGAATGGTTAAACTTCTTCAGGCTGATAGGAAAGCAACAGTAACTCAAACTGCATCCAAGGTATGCAGAAGAGCATCTCTGAACACACATGTCAAACTTTGAAGCAGATGGGCTACAGCGGCAGAAGACCACACCAGGTGCCACTTCTGTCAGCTAAGAACAGGAAACTGAGGATACACGCAGGTTCACCAAAACCGGACCACAAAAGATAGAAAAGATGAGGTCTGATGGGTCTCTGTGCAATTCAGATGGTACAGTCAAAATCTGGTGTAAACAACATGAAAGCACGGGTCCATTGTGCCTTGTGCCTTCAAAGATTCAGTCCGCTGCTATAATGGTGTGGATATTTTAGTACCAATTTTGAATACTAGAGACTCTCTGAGTATTGTTGTTGACCATGTCCATCAATTTATGACCACAGTGTACTCATCTTTTAATGGTGGCACATCTATCTATCCATTTTCTTAACCACACATCCAACTTTTGCCTGTCCCATCTGGCACAGGGCAGCACAGTGGTGCAGTGGTTAGTACGCTCACCTCAAAGCAAGGATAATGGCTCAAAACTGCTCTGTGTGGAGTTTGCGTGTTCTCTCTGTGCCTTCTTCCCGCAGTTAAAAGAAATGCATGTTTCTGTGTCTTGAGATCACACTATGTGTATTATGGTAAAGGCATAGTCAATCTTAACAGTAACTTCTCACAGATTAATTTTATGTAGATGAGAGGTCTGATTGGTACATACCCTAAAAGGGATGTGACCAGACAACCACATGTGTTCTTGGGGACATTGATTTGTATCTGCATGTAAATGATGTTACTGTCTCGTTCTTTGCTGCACGGTGAGCTTATATTTATGGGCCTTAGGATCTTAGATGATTCTTGTTCCAGATTAGACAAGTTGTAAACATTCAAAGACTTTTTTCTTTCTTTTATTTTATTTTTTTACCTCGAGCTGAAGTGGTTCAAATAACCAGGTTAAACTCTTGCTTGTTTACAACCCATTCTGTTGTTGGAGCTCCCTTTTGTTTTCACATATTTACTGTAAGCGCGGAGGATGCTACTATAACAGAAAGCAAGGCCCTAATAATTCAAAATAATGCTTTAAGCATACACACAGCTGGCTTAACAAAGCCCAGGCTGACACTGCCCGGGAAACAAATCCATGCCAGCCTGCTTTGCTTATTTAACAAAGACTGCAATTATATTTGTTTTTAAAAAATCCGTAACAACGCAGGATGACAGGTTACTAAAACTGTCCGGTAAACACCTCGTGAGTCCATGTGACTTTTGTTTACAGGGCCTGCTTCACTTGTAATTGGGTATACTAAATCTAAACAACCTGACAAAGTTGCCACAATGCTTTGGACCCCAGTTAAATATCCGTGACCGTGACAGCACTGTGAAAAAGATGCAGGACAACACAGGCCAATGATAATCTACTGTATGTGCATGGCTAGAGCATGCCAACAGCTATTTTAGTCTATCCTGGATTGTTTTATTTTGACAGGAATTTAGAGGGAAAAAAAAGATAAATACTACTTTACTTTATGATCTTCTACAGTTTCTTCAGAGAACTGCCTCATTTGCTCAACGTGTCAGACAGACTTCAACCGACTAATTCTTCCCATTTTGTGAAAACCTTTATGTTTCCCCTTATGCAACAGTTATGCCAAAGTATAGTCATTGTTCTCTCCGTTCGCTGAATCACATACTCAGCCTGATATTCTCACATTTGAGTGCGCTCTTTAAGTGGGTGACATTTTCCATATGGAAAAATTAACTTATTTTTTTCCTACCCGTGGTTAATCATGACACAAACAAGACACACAGAGAAACACAGAGGGACAGACGGAGAGCGAAACGAATGAGCGAAGGATTGAAAGCGAGAGAGGGGGAACAAGAGTAGAGCTATTTTTGGCCTGTCTGGGTGTTTCCTACACACACACGCTCACGCTTCTCAGGCTTGTTGTTGTTCAGAACGGTGGGTGTTATAAGGGTGAGTTTTGATTTGATTTGACTTTACGTTTTGAGGCTTTGTGTGTGTGTGTGTGTGTGTGTGTGTGTGTGTGTCTGTGTATGTGTGCGCGTGTGTGTGTGTGTGAGCCGGCTGCTGACATCCCTGGGATTTTCTTGTGGTAGCTATGGTTTCTTGTGGTGTTTTGAACAACTTACCATAACTCCAAACATCCTCGGGGTGTTAAGGGATCCTCAATCCTTCATTATATACTCCTCTTGTGCCGTCACCGGAGCTGACCTCAGTTCACTTTCAATCAAACCAGATCAAACGTCCAAACGAGAGGCTGTAATTCATTTAGTCAAAACCGTCTTTCTGTTCAAGTATTTAACACCAGCTTTTGTTGCTCTGCACTAAACCTCTCACAGATCTCTTAGTTTTTTTAATGGTTTTGCTGCTAATAAATGTTTCTCTGCAGTTTAATGCTGCTATATAGTTTGTATAGATTAGTAATGCTATATGACTGGTGTGTGTGGTATCGCCTCTCAGACCAAAGTGGATGATGAGATATTGCACATAAAGCTGGAAAAAAGTAACACTGTTTCTTTGTTTTACCTTTCAGTGGTGGTTAGTGATGACTGCACAAATGACACTGTTGCTATGTTGCGGAAAATGCCTGTCAGCGATCCATTGTGTTTCTGTGGACTTCATATGTCACCGAAGCTTTCCATGCACTGAGTCCTTTCAGACACTTGTTCAGCCTCAGTCTCTCACACGTATCTGCAATTTCAAAGTAGAAAGATGTATATTAATTTCCTGGAACTTCCCTTACTTTGATCTTAATCAAAGTTTTTTTTTTAACTAACAAAAAATGCAAGTCCCTAGAACAAAGACATCCTATAATGTGACTGGATAAATACAGTCCACACAACATGAATAAAACCTGGATGACTCTCAAAGGTCTGTAGTGTATATACTGTATGTGTTTAGCTTATTCACGTATTTAGGCTTCTGCTTGAAGATGCTAACCATATACCAGTCTCATGTAAAACAAGTAAACGGTACTAACACACTGATCCTGGGAAAAAATGTAAATATTTAAGACTCACAGCAAAATTAAGTAAATTAAGAATAAACCTAAAATAGAAATTATAAAATAAAAACATAAGTCTTTAGTATATGATAATATATAAAGGTAACAATCTTCGCAAGGGAATCTGTTCAGGATTCATGTTTTGCCCAACTCTCGATCCCCAAAGACAACCTAATTAATGAACAATAAAGAGGAAGCAAAATTCTCATGTTTAAAAAGCTTTTTAAAGTTTATATTTATTTATAAATATCTCTATATTTATCTCTTATATCTATATCTAAATTTATGTTTTTTTACGCATTTTATTCTCATATCATTAAGCGTTCTTTCAATTAAGAATGATTTTGCAATCAACCCTGTGCTATCGACCTACAACTTGGATTTTCTAATACAGTACATGGTTTCCCATGTGGCTCATTGTTACTCACTCCTCCTATGAGTTGGTCCACAACACAGCAGCTAGACCACTAACAAAATTCTGCAAAACCTGCTACTCCATATCAGGCGCGATCCCTGCTTCCCTTCACTGCTTCCAGTGAAATTCAGAATTCATATCAAAATTTTATTAGTGCATGCCTTTTCATGGCCTTATCCCCGCTTATACAGGAGAACTGCCAAAACCTTATTCCAGCAGTCGCGCTTTCCGTTTATTAGATCAAGGTCTTTCAGCTGTTCCCCATTCTGCAACCGCACTTTTTAGGTTGTAGCTCCTAAAATGTGGAACAGTCGTCCTCGGTGCATTAAGTCGGCTGAGTCTGTGGTTTCTTTCACATCTGCTGACATTTTTTTATAGGTTTAGCTTTTTAACATTGTGTCCTTTTTTGTTTTAGTCTATTCATACTGCCTTTGTATGCAGGTATGTACAGTATGTTGGGTTAGGTAGACCTATTATGATGATTGCAACATATGTGTCTGCTCCTCCTTAACTCCTCCAAGACAGGTTAATCAGTCTGGATTAAACTTATTATATAGATTGCCCAGGTTACCAGCACTGTCAACATCTAAATAGCTTTTTAAAATTAATTTTATAATATTTATAATTTGATCTTTTCAAATTATATATATTATGTGAGTGGTGGCTTAAAACATTAGATCTACATTATATGTATATTGGTGACATTTTGTGTAAATTACGTGTGCACTGTTTCTAAACTTATGCTGATAAAGTACTTTAGAAACTTTGGGGTCAGAGGATTGTATTGTCATGCATATCTGTAAATAACTGTGCAAAAAGTGGCATTAATAATGCCTGTACCCTGATTACCTTCAATGAATATGTAGCTTGCAAAGAAAAGGAACAATAAATATATGTATTAATTATTTAGTTATTTAGAATTCATGCACAGCCATTTTTGCCACCTCACTATATACAGTGATACACTGAACATAAAAAGAATACCATCGTAAATCAATGTACATGTCTGTGTTTTAATACATGAGAGAAGTGAAGAAACAGTGAAGGCTCGTTGTTCTAATTTCCACCTCCATATTTTTACTGTTGTACTCTACTAAAATACAAAAAAAAACAACCTACTTTAAGCATCTTTTCTCTGATTGGTTGCCCCTCACAAGCTTAATAGTAGTTGGACGGGGCTTCTGTTTGCCTGAGAAGACCATATTAAGGACATCTCCTCCCTCTAAAATTAGGACATCTGGACAATTGGAGCAGTCTGATGTCTGAGTTTTCAAATCATAGGGATTACTTGCATATACATTGACCTTTTATAAAAGCTTCTTGTTTTATGCTTTGAAAATCATTGTGTGGTTAATGCAATTTTTTGTGTGTGTGTGGGTGCAGGGGGGCGGGGGCAGATTCTGGTATAACTCAGAATGCAGGTGTTGAGCTTAAATTTGTGAAGAAATGCATTTCTTCCGTGGACTGAGTTTGGTGGAACTTTAAAAAGCGCGTCTGAAGGTTTCTGTTTTTATATCATGATTAGAAACTGATCATCACCAGACTAAGGCAGACTCAAACATGGTGGGGCGGAAGCATTTTCAGTAAGTAGCAGCCATATAATTTTAGCCGCTTAAATTACTAGCAAAGAGAATTCCGAAGTGAAAATATGTAAACGCACACAAACACATGGCTGCGTGCATACATATACGTCCGCAATATTCACAAAAATAAAATCCCAGTGCTTTTCCTACCAAATATTTTCCAGCCTTATTATTTTCATCCTCTTTGTTCTTGTGTTTACACAGCCCCACTAAAGATAATACATCTTTTCCTCCCCGTCTGCCCCTCCTCCCCCTCATATTACCCTCGCTCTCCTGCATCTTCCCATCTCCCTCTTTCTGTCTTAATCTGGATACCTTTCTTTGCTTCCCCCTCCTTCTCCTCCTTGGCTTTTCTTTCTTTCCCATCATCCTCTTCTGTTTTCTCTCCCTCAGCTCCTTCCCTCTTCTCATGCAGCATTCCTCACATTCCTGTTGGCTTCATAAGGGGAAGGACCCCGCTGGCAGACCAAGGCCAAACATTATTACAGTGCTCCCAGCCTCTCTCTGTCGCTCTCTCTGTTTCTCTCATCCTATCTGTCTTCTTTTTTTCCCCTCGCTTATCTCCTAAACCACTCTGCTCAGGTCCTCTTATCCTCTTCCTGACTTTCCTTTAACTTTTTAATCCCTTCCCTTCAACATTCACTCCTTTATTCATTTTCGCTTAAGCCTCCAGTAATTCCATTTTACTGATAGTATCTGTAAGCTCGGACTTTAACTATGTTAAACCAGTTTACTGAGGCTGCTGTCTCTCATAATTAGTGGAAATAAGGGTCATACCATTCCCTCTTACGCAAAACGGACTCATTTTTGTTTATACCAGAGCATGTGCTGTTTTTTAACGACACACTGTCTGCACACGGTAGATCAAGCATCAGACACAGATCCTCACAGCAAAAGCTCACCCAAGTTACCCAACACACACATACACACAAACAGACATCCACTTTACCTGTGAAGTAGATGGCATTTAAAGCATCCTAAATGAACGTAATCAGTTGCTTTTATTCTGTGAGGACTCCAGTTTAGCTTTGCACATTCTTTATTTTTTTATTGTTGTTTTTGTGAAGAATCACTTCTTGTGTCAAATGTTGTTGCTTTAGCAGTAGCACATCCCTGCAGGCGGGAGGCAACTTTGTAGCACACATTTGACCACATCCTGCCCCATATACTAAACTGACAAAAAAGAGCAGTACGTCAGACTTTTTTTTTTTTCTAACCATGTCATTTCAAATTAATTTACATCTTAAAGGATGACTGATCATGTTTCTAAAAAACAACAACAACTGATGTGCATTGCATAATTTTTCACTGTCTTTCACTGTCTTCATAACAGTGTTATGCCCTGTTGTATATTAAGAAGATAACATGGATTATTTGATTTCTTGCAAAAGCTTTAATGCATGTTTTACAAAAATTTGAAATAATTTTGATTTGAAAATCTCAGGAATCAAATCATAGCACACCCAAATAGACGCCAGTTCCTATTATTGTTTGTGAAAAATACCAAGTGACCAATGCTGGACAGAGTGTGTATGCATATGTATGTATTCCTCTCTCCCTGTGGGCGGTTGCCTGCTGCGCTGCTTTTCTGTCACCCTGTGGTTTGGTTATTTTCAGCTCGAAACCGGATGTGATTCAGACTGCATGCTAGATTGTGTAATTGAATGGACTAACCACATATATATACACACACACACACACATACACTTTTTGAACGTGCACAATCGCATAAACGATGCAAACACAAACACACAGGACACAAAGACAACCCTCTCACACACACCGTTATATCGTTAGATACACCCACACACTGAGGGTTTCTGGGAACAGTGCTGGGTTCCCCCCGTTCAAAGAGCCACCCGAGGGTGAGCGAGCGGACGATGAAGCACCACCAGCAGCAGACAGAGCGCTCGTTTCTTGGTTTCAATATTGGTCTGAAACATCAGTTGTTGACCTGGCTTACGCCGAGATCGGAAAAAAGGATAAAACGCTTGCACACGCTCATGCTCTGTGGAAACAAAAAGGACGGTTAAAAGTGGGGAAAAACATTGTGAAGTGCTAGTGAAACTTATTATAAATGTCAGTTTCTGACTCAAAAAAAAATTAATTAAAACGGTACTCTACAGATGGTGCTGAATTAAGAAGAGTGAGAAAAACAGGGAGTAGCACCTCCAAGCACCTCCACCATGCGTAAAACATAAAGACATTCCTGGGAACTTATTTTAAAAAAATAATAATAATTCAAAATAATTTCTAGCATTTTAATGTATTAGTTTATGTTTTAAAACGTCTTCTAAATGTAAATGTTTGACGGGAAATTCTGGGAGGGGAGTTTGTTTTTCAGGTACAAATAGAGGTTTGATTTTTATGGTGCTACCCTGGAGAAATTACAGATTTGCAATTAATTATAGAAAAAGGCCGAAGACGTTTACTGAATCATGCAGACCACAGTGGAGTGCATGTGACGCGAGGATGTGTGCGATTCACTGTCAGTGGCCTCTACCAGAAAACTGCCTCTTGATTCTAGGAAGACTTTGGGCTATAACATTTGACAAGGCGATGTTCCTGCGTCACGCAGGCTTCCACAGCAGCGTGTGTACTGCAAGTGTGTGTGCTTGAACACTGACAGGATGCTCTACTTCCTTGGTGGTCTGAAAATGTCAAAAACAAATGTGCACATCTGAACATTGCACAGAACTAAGTGTCTTTAATCTCTGTAAAAA
>VUQG01008769.1:3441-14065 GCA_015106755.1 Etia nguti | reverse complement strand
GGCAATTCTACTGTGGTGGCGGGACGCTGCCCCTCCGACTCACAAACAATGGTTATATGACCTCATGTCATGTCTGAAACTGGAAAAAATAAGACATTCACTCCAGGACTCTACCCCTAACCCTCAAAGCATGTGGGGTCCTTTCCTTGATGCATTTCAAAATCTATAAGAATTTTTCAGGTGCATTCACTTTTGTCTGTGTGCAATTCCCTTATGTCAGGTGTGGAAATACAGTGTACAGGTCTAGGGCAGTGACCTGGGTGGGAATGAATGGGATTATTTTGCAGGGACTATGTTATCTGGGGAAATATTTATGTTTATATATTTTTTCCCTTTTTAAAAAAAAAAAAAAAAATATATTTTTTTTTTTCATATTTAAGTGTTTGGGCTAATTACACCGAATATACAGATCACCTGAAATCCTTATTTTCTCTTTTTGTTTATATGTATAAAGGAAAAACTCTTAATAAAAAGACATTTAAAAAAAAAAAAAAAGCAAACACTCTTTTTTTAAAGAAATGCACTTATGTTTCTTAAGAGGTCTCATGCTCTTCTGTTCTGCAAATGGATGATTCATTAAGTGTGACCGTTTTTATCCACCTAAGATCAAACTGAGCTGTATGTGGCCCGTAAACTACAGCTTATTCGACACAGAACAGCTACAGAGTCAACAGTCAAATCTGATGAAAACTGCTCATAGGTTTGATGACTTTCCCCAAACACAAGGTTTTAAAAAGCCCCTTCCCCTGGAAGTTTACCTTCTACCACTATCTTTGCTGTTGCAGAATTCTGCGGGATTTTCAGGATTCTTTGAATGCCATGTACCCTCTTATGTCTCCAGTCTCGCTTCTCTCATAATGAATGCTGTATTGTGTTGCAAGCACCAATCCCATCCTTCTTTATTGCTGTCATTCAAATTTACACACTCACCCACAGTACGATCTCATATCCCCGTGTTAGTGTTCCTACGTCATAATAAGACCCAAACTCAGTAAAACACTACTAGCCTAAAATTTAAAACCGGTCACAATCCAGCAGGTGCTTTTGAGTCACTGACACAGTAGCACTCATCAGAGGTTACATAACAACTTTAAACATACTGTTACATGTTAATGTAAAACGAACGGTCTCACCTTTATGTGACTTTTGACTACATTAGTTCTCTGTAATCTCTGGTCCTCCGGGATGCCGATCTCCTCCCAAATGTCCTTCAGGTGGCACAGCGCTTTATTCAGACACGACACAGCCTCCGCTGCGAGTACCTCGCTAAAAAGAAAAGCAGGAGACACCGTCGTTTATTAATACAGCAGTTCAGATGCTATCGATAATTCAGTTATTCGTAACAATATAAAAAGATTTTTCGGAACACGCACAGATCATTTATGCACTGCCTTTGACATTAGCGAACAGTAGGCTACTCGCTAAAAGAGCCCAATATATACTTTACAAATACTGACTCCACAAGGAAAAACAAAGAGACTTAAACATACCTTTTCCTCATCATTAAATTCTAGAGCCCGTTACAATTATAGGTAAAACCGTTTAAAACGTAGAAAACCTGTGAAAAAGTCAAGCCACAGACAGCCACTTCTCTCCCTGCGCCGTCCGTTTGTACACAGTTCAAAACACGCGTTCTGCAGCGTCCCGCTCTCTGATTGGCCGGTTCTGCGAGTGCGCTTGTTTTGTCACACCACATCGGGCCCTCAGAGGTTTCTTCTACCCACTGCATACAATGAACTGTACGTCGTCAACAAAACAAACGCACCGATCGCACGGACGGTGCGCTGATGTCACGTAGGAACACACAGAAGAAACTGCTGTAAATTTTAAACTGATGAAATCACAGCAGACCCAGGCAGCTGGTAAACGCGACTACATAGAAAGCAACGAAGATGTTAAGAAACGTTTATTCGCTTTATACATCTTTACAGTTCTTGCGTCATCAGAAACAGAGCATAATGAAGCATTTCTTTATCTTTAATGCCAGTGCTGGAGGGAATGCATGACAAGTGGCTACTCAGCAATGTCTGTCCATAATGATGTGCTGCCAGGCTTCATACGTGGTTGTCCAGCAAAGCCTCCAGGAGTCTGGAACTGTTTGTAATTGCAGTTGTAACCACAATGAATTTATAACCTGAGAAAAAAAAGAAAAGAAATGGTTGTTATTTCATGCTTTTAAACAATACAATAAAAAAATATCTCCCATTTCAGAAGATGTTAGCGTTTTATCTCTGAATGTAATTCACATTTTTTATTTTTACCTAAATGGCCCTACACACCATCATGCTGTTTACCTTTCTCTCTGCTGAGGAACCGAAGGGCAGAAATCTCAGAGTAGGTGCATCCCCCAAGAAACATGACCAGTACGATACGTTGAGTGTCATTCTTTCCCCTTGAATCCATTCCGCTGTTCCCTGATTAGAGAAGGAGAACAGTGATCAGAAACAGTGATCAAATCAAAGACAGGCTCCTTTTCTGTTTTAGCATTAGCCTCAAATGAATCCATTATACGTCCTGGTGAACTAACCTGTAACTGCAAATTCATGCCCATTTAGCAGCCTGGTGACTTCTTCAAGCCCTGTCCAACCGTCTCGCTCCAGCACCTATGCAATATATGACGTGAACAGAGTTTTTTGGGGTTATTTTAAGCTATTGTGGCAAACCACCCCCCAAAAAGTATCTGATCCACAGACTGAATGTGTCCTGGTTGACTTACTTGTTCGATGAGCTTGCAGCTCAGAGGGATGTAGGCACCACTAAAGATATAACCCATGTCTCGAGGGACACGCAGGTCATATTCTTCATCTGTCTTTGGCACCTTGATGCAAAATATGACAAGCATGTTACCGTTTGAAAGAATCAGAAATTAAAAACAAAATGCCTTTAGGAAAAGTATGTGCTGTATTTTTTTTTTTTAAAAACAAAGTAATAAAGTTAATTAAAGAGAATATATTATATGTTACTTTTTTGTGTCATATATAGAGGTACAATGGCAGATGTTTATTAAAAGTTTCAAACAATGAGGTCAGTGTATGTGAAAGAAGTAAACATTGATTTTCTTCTACTTGTGGCTCTGTATGATGTCAGTGAGAGGACCCTGCTAATATGGTCATCTCCCCTTAAAAATCTTTTGTTTGTTTGGGCCAGCCAATCAGAAAAAAAGATTAAAGAGAGCAATGTTTTACAAGGAGAGGAGATTAAAAAAAAGCTTTTTTTTCAGACAGAGGGTGAACACAGGGTCTTCACCAAGGCTCACTATTCCATAAATAAGGCTTATTTTGAACTGTGAACCATACAAAGTTGTTCTTGTAGAGTCCACAAATACATCTTAGCCAAACAGGTTCACCTAAACAATAATTTACCAAGTTAAGTTTTCTGCTCAAGGCTCTGAAATTGCTCTTCTTTGCCAGAGAGGAAAAGGCATCTGTCAGTTTTCCTGGGAAAAAAAAGAGAAGAAGAATAAAAGAGTCAAACAGCATGTCTTTCTTGATGCACAGAGTAATGAAGGGTTTCCTGTAACTTGGAGAAGGCTAAAACTGTGTTGAGAAGCCCCCCCGAAATTCTTTTGTTTGTTTGGGCAAGCCAATCAAAAAAAAAACAAACCAAAACAATTAAAGAGAGTGATGTTTTACAAGGATAGGAGATTTTTTAAAAAAAAAAAAAAAACTTTTTACAGACAGAGGGTGAACACAGGTTCTTCACCAAGGCTCAGTAATCCATAAATAAGGCTTATTTTGAACCACCATCACCTGCAGTTTTATCATTAACCAGTTTGCCCACTTTGCTCTCCATTACAGTGAGCGTCTCTCCTGGCTGCTGCTCGACCAGCAGCCCCAGCTGCCTCAGGTTGGAAAATGTGAGCAGGTGATCCACTCCATAGCTCTAATGAGGTCAGACAGAGAAAAATGTCAGGCATTAGACCGATGGCTCTTTATCAAAATGAGCACATGCTTAACAAGCCAAGGCTGGCAGTAAAGAGCAATCTGCCACTACAGGCTATCTGAACAGCTCTGTAATTTCCCCAAACAGCTGGACGCTGCATGTTTTCCAAAGCATTACTCTAAGAGGAGGAAATGATCTTTTTTCAACTACAGATTGATTTACATTTCATGCTCCAATGTAGGGATGGGCTATATTTTTTTTCCCCCAGAGGGCCATACTGTTAAATTAAGCGAAAGCTCACACACTGAATAAATGAAAAATACACAAAGTGCTGATTTAAGTCTAAGCAGATTATTTTACAATCGGATTTCAATTATTGTCATCTCGGGTTACAATGAAAAGATTATTTCTCATAAAACATGCTTTACATTGCATTACAGATATGGAATCAAGTATTATTGTATTATTCTACTTGTATGGGGTCAACATCACTCAGTGAAGAATACACCCTACATGGACTGAAGTATATGACCGCCTACACATTACATCTTACAGGAGCTTTACGACATCCCATTACAAACCCACAGGTTTATAATGGCGACTGATTGGGCGACTGATGGGACTGAGGTCAGGGCCCACACCAAACTCATGTTGGAACAGAAAAGGGCTTTCCTCAAAATGTTCCTACAAAATTGGATTCACAGAACAGTCCCAAACCTGTGAAGCATTAAAATGTTCCTTTAGGCCAACCGGAGAAAAGACCCCATAGCACTGTCTGTCTGAACTAGCACAGTGCAGTCAGGCAGGCAATGCTCTCCTGTCACGTGCAAACCCCAGAATGGTCCACCAGACTATCAGACAGAGAAGAGTCATTTGAATAGAATATGTTTTCACTGCTCCAGAGTTCAATGGCGTTGTGGTTTACACCACTTTGTCCATTCCCTGGCATTGTGCTTGGTTATATGATGCTTGCACGCAGCTGCTCAGCCATGCTAACCCTTGCCATGAAGCTCCTGGTGCACAGATTTTGTGCTGATCTTAATCCCAGAGGAGGTTTGGAACTCTGAGTTCCTGAGTCAGCAGAGCATATGTGACTTTTATGTACTGTCAGAATCAGGACTTTTTGCTTCCACTTTACAAAAATACTACTTAAAGCAGATTGTGAATATCTAGGAAGGAAGACATTTCACAATTTGACTTGTTGCAATGATGTTTCCTCAGCAAGACACTCAAATTCAATGAGTGTCTCGTTCTTTCACAGATCTTAAGTAAAGGCAGACTGCATGGCTAGCTGCTTGATTTTATACACCTGTGGCGATGGGACAGAAAACACCTGTGTTCAAAGGTTCAGATGTGTGGCCCATTACTTTTGTCCATGTAGTGTACTGGCCCACCATTTATCAGCAAATACACTGTGGTATAGTTGAATACATAAATAATAAATAATTTGAGATGGTGACCCGTCTGTCCAAGACAATCATTGACATAATGCTGCATTATGGAGGTTGTTTTGTTTAAGGACATTGCAGGGATGACTGAGATGGTTCACAGGCCGTATTTTACCCATGTATGTTTTGCTGACTATTTATTGTACTTAGCCATATTTACTTATCACTCCAAGCACTTTAAGAACAGGGGAACACATACAAAACAAAGAAAGAAGTGTGTGTGTGTGCACATGTGCTATTTAACAAGCAAAAAATGTAAAAACTGTGTTATAATTCTGCAGCTGCTTTGTGAGAAGTTCTGCTGTTAAACTGATTTTCTCTCTGTGTTATGAAGTCAGTTAGAATGAAAGCTGCAGACGGGTTTCTCCTCAGTGTTTTGGTCTGTGTATGTCTTTTGACATTTGCAGCCGGAAACTACAGCTAGTATCAGGCAGACACAACGATACCTGTTTTCTTTTTAAAAAGCATTTCCATAACTGAATATAAACAGATTGGAATTTTATTCACCAAGAGCTCCAAAAATGAAAGATATTAGTGTTTTATTGCCCAAATCCCTTACAGCCAATATCACCCTACATGCAGTATGCATACCTAAAGCCTTTTTGAGCAAACATGAACAGAATATAGCATATTTAAAAAAATGAAAAACAGTAGAAAATACCATTTCAAAAGAAGGTACAAAAAATATTGAAACTAATAGCTTTTGTATTTCTACCACAACAAAAATACTTTTAAAGATTTGTTGTACCTCACCTGCAAATACTGTGCTTTTAATGAACGGTAGTCTTTTGGCAGCAGTCCTGCAGGAAAACAGCATCACAATAGTTGTAAACACAGCAAGACAACAGTCTGGGTCTCTGATAAATCAATGAAAGACAATTCACCGTTTTCCGTGATAGACAGTAGACAAAGCAGCCGGAGACTTTCTACCATGGAGACCTAGAGAAGAGAAAAGAATCATTCAGACTTTTTTGGCAGTGCGCTTATTGCTGGACTCTTTTAAGCAAACTCACCTGTCTGTTGATGTGCTCCTCTATGTAAGAAATGCATTCACGGATTTCAAATCCTTCAAGTAACACTGAGAAATCACAAGGAAACAAGATTTGCATCTGTACACAGTAAACTCCTGGGGTTAAAAAACTACAAACTATAATTTTTGACAACTTTCAGTACTGGACACAAACAAAATGAACTGAACCTAAAGTACAGGAACCACTTAACTTGCAGCACGGGGACAGGACATACATAGAAACATAGGCATGTTTATTTAGCTATCTCTGGAGGACTTTATTCCACATCAATGCATTTCTAAGCCAGGCACTGTTGCCTGACATTAAGAAGTTTCTGCGTGGAGTTTGCATGTTCTGCCTGTGTTTGAATCGGCTCTCTCCGGTTACTCTGGCTCCTCACAGCAAAAAGACATGCTCGTTGGGTTAATTCGGGATTCTAAAATGGCCATAGGTGTAAATATAAGTGTTAAAGGTCTGTCTGTGTGTTAGGCCCTGCACTGGACTGGGAAACTGTCCAGGGTATGTGTGCTCTCCCTCCTTCCCTGTGACAGCTAGGATAAACTGGATAAGTGGCTAAGAAAATAGATTTATGGTTGGATGGCATTTTCAAGCCTCATGTTTAAGTGCCAAAAACTAACATAAACCTAACTTAACTATGGTCCAAGTCGTCACTGCTTATAATCCCATTCTTAACACTAATCTTACTGTTCTTCTCCCAAGTCTTGGCAAACAGGACACACAGAAAATAATGTGGTAGTTTTAGCCGTCACATTGTGACAAGTCCTCCTCGTAACCCAGGGAGATAATGTTGCTGTTTCAGTGACTTTTGCTGGGTTTATGACTGCCTGCATGTGATGCATTTAGGAGGCATCTGTAAATTGTAGTTATAAAAAAGATAACCCAGGTTACACCCTTCTCAAATGGGATTATCTCTAGTTCATTTAAACTAGTGAAAACAGCGTAACATGAGACTGATCTGTCAGCAAAGTCTTTGGAGAGCGTTCATGTTCTTGCATACACATATGAAACCAACACTCACTGCGTAGTAATAACAAAGCTTGTTTTGTGCTTTCAGGTGTTAAAAATCCCCTAAATGAAACCTGAATGGAACAAACAGTAGATCAGAGGATTCTTACAGTGTTCTGTCTTTAGCAGCTCCTGAAAGTCCTGCTTTGTTTTCTTCTTCATTATCGACTCACTAGCACCAATGTCTGGAAGAGAAAATGCTCTTCAGCAACGCAGCCATGCAGATATCGCTCGAAATCAGATTTGCAGTACGATAGCGTAACACTCACGCAGGCTCAGCAGTCGATGTTCCTGCTTTAACCCTTTCAGCTCTTCTGACACAAACGTCTTCATCTGCTTTATGTCCATCCCCCGACGTTTCTGTAGAATTATTAAAGAAAACGAGACAAAAGGTGTTAGCTATTTCACCGTCCTTACCGGTCATTTATGTTTCAGTGGGAAATCTACACAATAGCTACGTCATAACTACAAACCCCTCTGAAACCCTACAGGGTAACCTGACGTGCACCTCCCTAGAAATGTAACTACACATCGCATCAACGCAGCCCACAACTACTGTGAGGGGCCTGTTCAGCACCGTCAATTCCTCCAGGGAATTTCCAGCTACTTTTTGCGGCAGTTTTTGAGACAATGACAATTATAGTGTCAGTATCAGAAAACATAATCAAGATAAGGACTCACAAATGTCACTCCAGCAAATTCCTAGAGCGAGATTGTTGAAATATTGGAATGTACAAAGAAAGAGGAAAAACTAGAGGGACAAAAATGTTTGCTGACCTAAAGAGAGAGTGGAGACGCAGGAGGAGAAAAAGTCCCAGCATTTTATTTGTTTCTACTGACTGGCATCGCACATAAAACACTGAGACAGGACCACAAGGTAATTAACACGTAATGCACCAATACAAATATAAATGTCAGCCATTCTTCAAGGTTGTGTTGTAGGATCTACAAAGACTCTACACAGAAATCCAAATCTAGCCACAGGTAAAATGACTCCTAAGCAGCATAAACATTTACTCACGTCATATGCAGTCTGCAGATTCCTGGCTTTCTGACTGAGAAAACCAAAGACGTTGGAGAAATGCTCATTTCTGATTTCATTGAACACCTATGAAACATTTGACAGTTTAGACAGACTTTTCTATTAGAACCATGACAATTACCAATGTGCAGCCGACCGCAGACCGCAGACGGCGGTCTGCGGTCGGCAGGGCGGCCTTACCTTATCCTGAGAGTTCAGCATCACTTTCACACTTTTGTCAGAGGAGGTAACATCAGGTCCAAACTCCACACATCCTGCACAGTAGTTGGAATGATCAGACAACATATGGATATTTAAAAAAAAAAAAAAATCCTCCAGCCTGTGAAGGCGTGGTTTCAAAAAAGCTAAGAACGTGACGGAAAAACGCTCAGATCAAGAGGCCAGAGGTGACATGTTTCTTCGAGGCAATAAAGTGAAAGTGTGTGTGGATTTCGTCAAATACTGGAGTGTGGGTTGATTTACTGACACCTACCACATTTTATTCTAAAGATATCATCGACGAGTCCTTCGTAGACAACTTGTGAGCACAGAGGAGTGACAAAGTCCACATCTGCAATGATAATGACGGCATTAGAACGGGAAGAAAGAACAGCACGGCCCGTCATCCTCTGAGATCCCCACACTTCTCTCCTCACCTCTGTCAATAAGAAAAACATTTCCAATTTCAGCCTGGCGAGCTTTTTGTTCTCCCTCTTCGACCTGCTCCCTCCACGACTCATATGCCATCTGGTATCAGACAGAATTACCATCAACAACAGCCCAAAACAGGCAAAGGACAAACTTGGATGTTAAAAAGTTAAACTAGTTTGATCTGACTAGCTTTTGGTCTCTAATCTTACTGCACCTTTGAACAGCGCCCAATCCCGTAGACCTTTGAGAATGGGCCGTACAGGGAGTAAAGGAGGTGGAGAGCACTGCCGGCAGTCCTCACCCAGCGCTGGTCTCCGGCCTGGAAAAATACAGGATTTATATGCACCATCACAGATATTTGGAGTTAGGCTACTGATTCAACTACAGGCTTATAAATCCAGCAACAAACAGTTCCAATGTGATGTGGTAGATTCATTTGTTTCACTGTGATTATTAACACATTAGTAACACTACAAAACCCAGACTTGCTTTGGGCTGTCTGCTTCAGATATGAGGAATTCCATTTTACAAGAAAGAAAAATACAAATGTATGACGAAAACTTAAAACTAATGCACGAGGACAAAAACTATGATGAAATGTAGTGACACTTTGTTTTAAAAACGAGATGAAAAATTCTGGAGAGACAAGATTCAATCGGAACTAATTAAGTTGTGTCGAATAAGCGGGACAAATCTGCAAAAGGTTCAATCAAAAGTAATCTCGTTGTGCGGTAAGGTCAGGCAGTAAGGACATTTCTCACAAAAATGTGTTTGGAGGAATTGACGTCGGATTTCAGATTTGATGTCAAGATAAATAAGACGCTTTGTAAACCATGTGTAACGGTAAAAACACAACTAACTTTTACACTTTATATTTTAACTTTAGATTGAATCTACAATAATCTTAATGATTTTTAGTCGACTACAACAAGACTAAAACTAAATGACGTTTTATTCAAAAGACTAAAGCTGAATCTAAATTTGCTGTCAAAATGAACACTGATACAGAGCAGCAAGTCATGCGTGTATCCAACAAGAGCATCTGAGGCCAATATTCTTTTTCTTTACTTTGCTTTTCGTCATTTAAGAGAAACAGCTAGCTCATTAGCTGCTCAGTGCCCCACCGTGCTCACTCATCTAGTCTGTGTACTGCTACAGAACCTCTTCACATTAACAAATTATGACTAAAACATTGACTAGAAAGGGATTTAAATGATCAGTTACTACATATTATACATATATATATATATATATATACACATACATATATACATATATATATACACATACATATATACATATATATATACACACATATATACACATACATATACACACATATATACATATATACACATATATATACATATATACATATACATACATATATACACATATACATACATATATACACACATACATACATATATACACACATACATACATATATATACACATATATACATATATATACACATATATACATATACACACATATATATATATATATATATATATATATATATATATATATATATATATATATATATATATATATATATATATATATATATATGTGTTTATTT
>VUQG01008767.1:6208-22257 GCA_015106755.1 Etia nguti | reverse complement strand
ATAGATAGATAGATAGATAGATAGATAGCAGTTTAGCGCATTGCATGGCATAGTCTACTCAATGCAGGAGGATATATGTTTCACAGACATGAGACAGACATAGACCGAGTTCACGTCGAAACCTCTTTGCAATGTTCTTCGGACATGTAGTCCTGCTTGTTTACTATTTACTGCGGAAGTGAACGCCAATCCCCCAGAACAGACGGTGCAATTAAGAGGAAAAAAATAGGCATTTAGTGCCTGTGTCTTTATGGCAGTGTCTAGACTACAAGAGTGGCGATTCCATTTAGTGGGCACTAAAAGAGGTTATCATTGAACCCTTCTTCTCTACATTTCTAAGATCTGAGCTTTACCTTTCTTTTCTTTTTTTAACAGTTATGCTAAAATTCAAACACGATCCTTTTTACACTGGTGTAACCTTAAAATAGTCTAAAAGCCCTCAAGTGTAACCCCGTAGACACTATTCCGTATTTTCCCAATCGCCACCAAATCCACTGCACCAAATGCGTGTAGCCTCGTGAACTGGCAATTAACACAAGTTTAAAGTGTGCACATGTTATGTGTGCAAGCCAGCAGCGTTAGGTTATACACACATTTATGAGCAGTTGGTATTTCCAAAATGTTTTGACTCCCGACCAAGACAAAGTAACAAATATTGCGCCTGTTACGAATAAATGCACACAGAACCAGTGGTAAGGGTAGTAATTAAAAGGACAAACAGCACAAAGTCATTGTGATTTGCCTATAGGTTTTCTGTTTATTCATAGGTATTATGTTAATGATACACAGGCCGACAATCTGCTCCTCCTCTCTGGAATCGAAAGCAGCAACGTTTTAAGCAAATAATTTAACAAGTGTTGGCGTTAAAGCTGTTAGAGTTGAATGGGCACTGTACTGAAAAAATAGCAGCAGGGATAGCGGAAAGGAAATTCAGCATACGGTTATTTACAGTCATGATAGCACATTGCATAGGCTACTCTGTACAGGGGGATATACTTTTTTTTTTCACAGATTGGACGTCACAGTTCTCAATGGCGAAATATGCAGCTTAAAGATTTCCTATAATTTGTTCGTACTCCGGTAGAGAAATAATTAGATGGGGATAAGTTATATACAAAGACCAGAGCTGGGGATAAGAGCTAAAAGTTGTCTGCGCAAATAAAGGATTCAAAATGCTTGCTATATTTCATATTGTTTTTAACAAATATGTGAACAATAGAATAAACACAATGAAGAATCATGATAAATAGAGGGACATATTCGAGAACAGCATATAAATGATTATTCTAATCGTGTAGGCCTTTTTCTGGGTACCAGCTAGAAATTCAACGCCGCCCGTAGGGCTATAAGAAAATGGCGATTTTTATCCCACGCAGGCCTATTTCTGTCACTGTCCACTTTAACATTGCACTGTTGGTGATGTGGGCTGCCTTAGAAAATGGGTATGCCCACAGTGACAACTCAGTGAGATAAGAGGGGGCCTAAATGCCACCGTCCAAGACTGTGACACTCTCTGCTCCTGCTCACAATAGGGGATTTCCAGAGAAGTACTGGAGGCGATCTCTGCTCAGCTTCTTCTCTTTCATTCTTCTATTCTGAAACCAAATTTTAACCTGGCGGTCGGTGAGGTTTAACATTCGGGAAAGTTGAAGCCTTTTCTCTTTGTTGATGTAAACGTTAAAGAAGAATTCCCGCTCCAGCTCTCGAATCTGAAACTTGGAATATGGACACCGCTTCTTCCTTGTTCGAGGAGCGCCTGGAGAAGAAATAAAAGTGAAAAATAAAATTCAAAATAAAGTCGAGCTGTCACGGAAAATGATCATCGGCGTTACATTAATTAACAACAACAACAATGCGTTTTTAAAGGGGTCACAGGAAGCTTAAGTGCTGAAGAGGCGACAGACTTGCCGGATGCTAAGAATTCAGTTTCAGTGGCATTAGTACTGATAACATTTCAGTCAGCATTCATCTAGTGAACTGGCTGAAGCTATCAGATAAACCAACCATAAAGAGTGTTAAATATCCGAATCGCTTGGAGTAAATAATATCAACTTACAGCCTTTAAGTACGTGTTTATCTGTTATAAATATACAACAACAAAAGTATTTCACCGCATTATGTGCGCCACATTCCCCTGGAGCTAAACTAACAATTTACACAATCTTTTGGCAGTGGGTTTAAATGCACTGCCCTTGCCTGCAATGCCATATCAAGACCTCTGTGGCCCTGTAACTTCTTATCAAACAGGTGACCAGGGAAATGTGTGTTTTTTTATTGTTTTTTATGTGTGTGTAAAAGAGGGCTAAACACCGGTCTCAGCTTGTGTCTGTTCCCTAGCTGAGCTAAAACAATGCACATGAGGCTAAATGTTTTTCGAACACAAGCACCAAATCTCTAAAATTTCCTTTTAAAAACAAAATCCATTTTTAGATTTTTTTTAGATGAAGTTAGTCATTAATAGAAATGGCAGGCGACCTCATGCAAATCATTAGGAGAAAAGAAGCCTAATGTGCGGAAGGAAACATGCACATTAATGAATTTAAGCTTTTTCCAGCGGCTTGTGGGGAAGTGGAATAATGTGCAGACCTATGCAATCTCCACATAGAAGGGAAAACACGATTAAGTCTGCTAGTAAATGAAGGAAACGCTTCTAATCTATCATCAGATAGATAGATAGATAGATAGATAGATAGATAGATAGATAGATAGATAGATAGATAGATAGATAGCATTTAACCGTAAAGTGTGTAATACTCTTTGCAGCATGTCTTTTGCGAGCAAACCCTGTACTAAAAGAAAATTCACAAGACGCCAAAAGCAATGTTCTGCCCAATTGGTTTTTACTCTCAGCCCAACGAGAAAATCCCTTAAAATGCCCAACGCAAGTTCATGATCAAAGTTAACATTTGTCACAATAGCTCTCTCTTAAAAATTTCACAGACTCTCACCATAGAGGCGTCTGTGTATAACATCCCCTTTTTTTCAAAGCGCTTTCCCATCGTAAAAATTCTTCTCGTTGCAAGAAAGAGCTTTGTAGGGTTATAATAAAATCGTTTGAATGCTTATAAAACTCCACATAAAATCTGACCGACAAAACACCGGGCTAGTCCCCTTAACCTTCCCCCATTTTACAGCTCGGTATACCTACTCGAGTGGCTGCTCTTGCTGGCGTTGCCGTCCTTGGTTGTTGCAGAGGAAGACGTACATGAGCCTGAATTTGTGTGTTCCTCCTCATCTTCTGGGTCTTTTTCCTGCTCCGCGGCTCCGGGTACAGACGCTGTGGGTTGCTGCTGCTGTTGCTGTTGCTGTTGGGAGTCGCTTTCCAGCTTCCCCCCTTCGCCCTTTTGTAAACAATTGTCTGACTGATTGTCCGTGCTGCTGCAGTACGCCGTCTCAAAAAAGCGATCGAAACCTTGCGGGAGGACATTGTTTTTCCCCACGCCGGAGTAAAAACCTGTGGAAGGGTGATTGGAGCCCGGATGGGTGTGATGGTGATGGTGGTGGCTGTACACACTCTCGTTCTTCATAAGCATTTCTGTCATGGTGGATGGTGGAAGACAGTCTCTATGCACCAGATCCTCTCCCGAGTAGCACGACGCATAGTTGCTTCTGTGGTGCCATTTACTAGCAGGGTCCAAGCCGTATGAAACTTCCCGTACCGGCTGCACTTGAGACAGATTTGTGGAATAGGGGTAGCTGATTTGTCTGGACGGGGCCTGTGGAAGAAACGAGGAGACGGCAGAAAACTCGGGGACGTAGTAGGTGCAGCTGGGGAGGTAGATATTGGACGCACAGCCCGTCCTGTCCCCAAACTCGGATGTCCGGTCTTTGCGCGTCTGGGAGCAGAAGTTGCCCAGATTCACCGAGTTAAACATCTTTCTCTCTCTCTCGTGCTCCGTACTATAGATAGATGTTTTGGATAGGAGCTGCAGCAGAAGGGAAAAATTTGGGAAGGCGAGATGACGCGCAATCCGTCTAAGTCGCCCCGCAGACACGTGATCGAAAGTAGATATTGTCATATATCAATTTGGAAGAGTTGGATGTGTAGGAGTGGTTGGCTTTAGGTAAGATCGAGGAGGTTCAAACGAATAATTTCCAAACACCACGGGAGCACTAAGAAAACCAGTAACAGATTCGTGTTTGTTGGCTTATGACAATTAGAAAGATATGTGCTGTGCATGTTTATGTTTATGGGCTGCTGGTAGGCTAGCTAAACAGCTACAGCTCCTTAAAAAGGCATAGCACAAACTGCAGAGTCCACTCAATGGCATGCTTTTCATAGTGTTATGGCGTTTTACAGGTAAGATTATTAAAATTAATATTATCATTGCAATAATTACGCTCACTCTCACGAGTGAGTACTACTGGATTACTAGAAATGTAAATGTGTTGTTCAATGAATTGCAAATTATGAATACTGATCTTGCACACAACACAAAAAAGAAAGGAGGATAGTGATTAGCAATCACAGAGAATATAGCCCATATAAAGCATAAGCCCGTTAAAAAGCAGCCCCATGAGCTCAGTCAGCGCTTCACTATTTATAAAAAGTTGCACAAATCACAGCAAATGACTCGTCTTTTTATGCTTTTTAAGAAGATTATGACCTATTATTTGTTTTTGATGCATTTCCACTCGTAAGTGCTTATCCGAGTTCGCTGCACATAAAATCGTGATTAATAAAAAGATGTGTGAATCATTCCTGGTTATGTTTTTAAAATTATGCAGCAGCCTATTGCATTACTTTACCGTTCAGTTATTTAGGGTTCATCAAATGAAAAATAGGGTAGGGAACCGTAATTACACTGCAAGGTGAAGATGAAGCAGCGGTTGTGCAACGTACAATCCACTAGATGCATGTTGGTTGAGCAAGATATTCGGTCCACACTAATTATTCCCTTTGACTATGGATAGTGACAGAGTTCATGGAAGACAATCAGACAATTCAAGACCTTGATCCTGGAGTTCCTGCAGGACCATGGGCCATGCATCTAACCCAGACCAAAAATGTGCCCCAATATATATAAACACACACACACACACACACACACACACACACACACACACACACACACAAATAATTAGTACCTCAATTGACTGGCTTTAGTATTACTCCAGTTTGGAGTGGTTATTGGCAGCACTCCTCAGAATGTTCGATGTGTTGAATAGCTTACACTTTCAAAATGTTCTGATTTATAAGTTTGGAAAAGGTGTGGTTGGAACTCTATTGGCATAAAAATCTTTCTATAAATATCTATAAGATGCAGAGCAGAGCAAGTATTAGTCTTCTCTGTAACGCGCTACTTAAAGGCCTATTGACCGAGTAGTAGGAGTGCATCCGACGTTTCCCTCTAAAATTAAATAAGTCCCAGCTGATGTTCCAAGCTGCTCTGATCATTTTATTTTCACCAGGATGTCGACATTCATCTGTGCGTGACAGACAGGGACGTGTTCCTCGAACTTTAAAAAAAATTCCAATAAAATGAATTGTTTGGAGAAAAGATGCGCCTGCGTGTGATTTCCTGCGTCATTGTAAACTTTTAATTGTACTGTTGAGGGCCATCTCAGAATCTTTATAGACTAACTGATACTATCTCAAGGTGAAATTAATATGATGGCCCATTGTTTATGATTATAGGCTGCTTCCTAAACGCTGCGATAGACTCTCAAATTATTACCCAATTTTCCAATAACACAATATCGTTCTGTTGCAGTATCTTAGGGGACACCTGTGTTGTATTTTATATATATATATATAATTTCAAACAAAGTTAGTGACTTCGGTGATTCCCGACAGCAATGGGAAGAAGAAGCAACATCATCCGACCCCAAGCATTGGAAGTGAGATTCCACTGCAGGCGAATTTGTGAAAACGTGGCAATGGCATTAGCTTGTTTACTACCCCTACAGACAAAAGGTTGCCTCACATGATGCATCCTGAATCCAAGTACAAAGAAAGCAGACAGCTGTCCAGACACAGCACTTGAATTTGACCACTAAAATCCTCTCTACGTCCACCATAAAACTGCGAATGGCTGTAGTAACGCTAAATCCCTTTGTTCCATAGAAAACCATAAACGCTGAGAATGAGAGGAATTTGGATTTCAGGAAGTGGATATCGTGCAACCTTTCTACAAAGAGGCAGTGAAATTAATTTCAGTTTGATTTTTTATTTATGTTTTTTTGTTTGTTTGGTTTTTTTGAGCCGGCAAACGCACTTAAGAAAGTATTTAAGAAATCTGGTCTTTTGTTCTACGAATATCGGAATAAAAGTTTCAAATCTGGCGTTTGAGACGTTTGCGAGGCAAAATATCTAATCAAAATTACTCAGAATAAAATATACTGAGATAAGCAACAAGAAAAAGGCAATAAGAATTCATTTGTAACGTGAAGCCCGGCTGCTGTATTTTTATTTTTTGTATTTTTTTCATTAACAAACACAGCTCTGGAAGTTTTGTGTAAACACACTGGCCTGTGGCCTATATGGACACATGTTTGACACATGCTGCTGCATTAGTGTTGTGCTGCTGTGCAACAACAATAATAATTCGCGCATCAAAATGTCATTGCCAATATTAACACTATGAAATATATAGTCCACTGTGTAATTAAAAATAATAATAAAAATAAACCCAAGACTTGCATCTGAAGTTGAATTTCTAAAACCCGAAAAGCCGCCATACTAATTGGCCTTGGCTGTAATAAAGGTTCTGAATTATGACATTTAAAATTCATCCTTATGTCAGCATCGCTCTGATCATAATATCATCCAAGAGATCAAGAATAAATAATAATTTTAAAAAAACCAATAAATAAAAACTTTCCTTTCAGCAGGCAATAACAGAATCGAAGCAGACAGTCCAAAACAATACTGTCAATTCATTTCCTCATCATAATCATTTCATTGATGCGTAATAGCCCGGCATAAATAAGTAATGCGAGGGTATGAATAAGTGATGCAATAATAAAATTGAAAGGTTAAAGCTGCTGATCACGACAACAGAAACACGGAAAAGCTTCTCTGGACTCAAGAAGTATTTCTACATTTAAACAAATGGAAAATAGCACTCCTGGTTTCATTTAAGTCGAGGTAATTGCCATAATATGGCAAAATATGACCAGCCAGCGTCCATCACTTGGCAATATCCGCTTCCTGCGGGTTTAAACACTGACTGCTTTCACCTTGGTGCGCACGGAAAAACAGTGAAAGAATAGGATTTACCATGTGTTTATTTCCCTGGATATGCGAACCGGAGCAGAAATTCCGCTAGCAGTAGGACCCAGGAAAGTTTGATAAGGCTGCACCAAATGAGCAGGCAAAGCGTATGCAGAGTTTCAAAGCAAAATGGCCTGTATCCCAGATATGTCTCCTTATAATTCTAATTAAAAATGACTCAGACAATGAAAATATTTTAAGTGCACGTCCCAGTAGTCTTCAGACACAATGTTCAGTTGGGTGCTTTGCTAATACTCCCTTAAATATCACTGCTAAAGCATTGATTTTATAGCTGTGTCTGAGGAATTTAAGCTATGTCTTGCTACCTAGCACCAAAATTACAACTGTTAGCCTAGGTGTCACTTTCTTGTAAAAAAAAATTAATAAATAAATTTTAAAAAATCAAAGAAAGAAAGAAAGAAAGAAAGAAAGAAAGAAAGAAAGAAAGAAAAAAAAAGAGTTGCGCCAAAGTATATAATTTTTTGGCTCCATGTCGATAAAGCCATTGCCAAAAGATACAAGTTTCACCACAGACACAGAGCTACACACACACACACACACACACACACACACACATACACAATGGGTGCAGTTTACCAGGACACTACCCTACAGTTAGCCGAAGTCAAGGCTAAATGCGGGAAGCCTGCGTAATCATATTACTGTCCCCTCATGGCCTAGATAAGTTTAATTGGATGTAAGCCGGGCAGTTAAACTTCCCTGTATGAGCTGTGAAGAGTTCCAAGCAACACTAAAGAGGCTTGTTTTTCTTGTCTCTCTCTCTCTCTCACTCTTTTTTTAACTAAGATCTCCGTGAGTGCACCTAGCGTAAAGCGTTTGTGGTGACAACAATAGCTGACAAGATAAGGATGTGTGTTGCTGTTACATTTAGAGCAATCTCCAGAGTGTATTTCACTTTCAACCACAAGGACATAAAGCTTTCACAACAATGTGTTAACGCTTTTTTTTTATTAGAAGTATTAAATGATTGCACATCACAAGAAATCGCTCAGTATAGTGACTACTGGATTCAGCTCCCATGTGTTCTTTCGACGCCCTAAAAAGCACCGAGAGAGAGAGAAAGAGAGAGAGAGACCTGGAAACCATTCAAGCAGAGGAACAGTGAAGCGTGTCTATCTGAACAAATTCTAGAGGAACTAAAAGTGAGCTTCTATTTGTGTTTTGCTAGAGGGACATTCGGCTTCGCGGTTAATACTATTCTACAAAAGTCAGAATAAAGAGCATTTTATTTGAAGAGCCTACTTGAGGCTATGGTCTGTCACATGCTGATATATTTAAAAAGATATTTTTAGGCTCGGCGTGCACTGGACTTCTATTTACTAGAGTTAATCTTCTATAATACCTAAATTACCTTTTTTAAAATCACATCAAATGATAAGAAGGGGCATTAAAAAATGAATAAATGAATAAATACATTTTTTCTCCTTTTTTTAACCACGGTTACGAAATTACGCATTGGACGGACCCAACCATGACGCATGTGTTTATTTTTATTTGCTAACTTAAAGATAATGCATTTTATTTGGTTTCGTCATATTCTGACATAACTCAACTTTAGTGTGACAATTATACTATTTTCTTGTAATTTTTTTTATCAAGCGTTAGATGCAAATTCTTGAGGTTGTTTTTTAAAAATATTTGATCTAATCCTTTCTGTTGTTATCAAGCCCAACTGAGAAAATGTACATATCCGCGCATACAGCAGGATAATCGTGATAAGGTTCTGAACGTTAATGCAAACTGAGACACGGGTGGCTGATTTCTGCGTGGGTGGCAAAAATCGGTTTTGTTTGCGTTAGTCTTGCGTAAAATGGTTCAGTTTGCCCAAACTAAAAGCAACGAGCTTCCTGCTACAATCTCGGATATGTTTGAAATACCTGCTTAAACTTGCTGCTAATGTTGTGTCCGCTCTGATATATGTTTGCTTTTTAAGGAGCCCTTACATTTACACAGTGCCAATGCATATTAAATGGTAATATAGCTCAAGCTACACCACTTGACCTGAACCGACGCTGACCAAACTTGAACAGGTGACACAAAATTTTTCACCATGTATGGAACAGTTAATGCAGTTCCATGCTTGCATACTTGACCTTCAGTGGGCACTTTACGGCCCAAGAGTCGGCCTTGGAAAGACGAGTCCTCTAACAAAAATACGGAATGCCAATTAAAAAAAAAAAACAAAACCTAAATGTCCTCGTCAGAGAGGAAATCATACTATTTGTCAAGAAAAAAAAGAAAGAAAGTTCAATCAAAATACCGGCATTATATAGCCCAATACTGCGTAAACACGAGCTGACCAGCGCTGTGCACAATGTTTACATTCTTTATATTATTGCGAAAATATAACATAAAGCCCTGCCGTGATAATATAACTGGCTGATCAAGAAACACTACAATGAATTCAATCAATTCTGAAATGTTTTGCCTTTCTTTACACCAGGGACAACTGGTCTAAAAGGAATTTGGCTCTTTTGAGACAGCAATGAAACCTTCACACCCCGTATTAAGGGCTGTTGGAGGCGCGATGCTATTGAAAAACAAATTGATACGGGGGTGCATTTCAGAAAAAATAAGAAGCTAGTAGCGAACTCATTTCAAATCATGTCAAAATCAATATATAATAGTTCTGAAAGACGTAAAACGATATAGATCTCTTACGTTGAGCATCCTACCTATCTTCTCTTTATCACATTAACAGTCTCTTTTAAAACACACACACACATTCACACATTCACACTCACGCACACACTCCACACTCCCCCCCTGCCACACACTTTAGTAGGAATAACAGAGCTTTCTATTTCTCAGGCCAGCTTTGTACCATAAACGGCAGTGGGGTGACGGGGGACGTAGACCACACTCCACACAAGTTCTCTGCGAAGGGCACTGTGAAGCTCAGTGACCTTTGGGACTCGGAGACAGGCTGCCATAAACAGATTTAGCCAGTCTCAAAGTCAAAAGTGCTCAAGAGCTGTGAAAGACCTATTGTAAAAACCTGCAAAGCCAAATATCCCCAGATTGTCTGGAAACGCAAAATATATCTTTGATTGTTTTTGGTTTTTTAAACTCATCATTTTGTAGAAAGGCAATTCGACCACTCTAGAATGCAGACAAGACATGTAAAGGCAAACTAAAATTAGATATTACGAAGTAATCAGTTTTAGCCTTAGAAGAACAGGGTGGCAGGTAATGGCGTCATGAACTGGTGTTTCTAGACGTGGAAAGACTTCCAATGATGAAGCAAAACAAAGATCCTCTGTCTAAATAAACAAGTTACACAAAAGTAATAAATAATATTAACAGATAACTCTGGTTTGAAGTTCAAGTTAAAATTCCGTGTTCGGCATTTGATTCGACACAGTTCAAAGGCCTGATTGTCAAGTTAATGAGTCCCAAAAAAATCCAACCATTTTACACATGACGCACTGAACTAGCCTCTAAATACACACGAGTGTTTGTGTCTTTTAATCATGACATTAATCGCATTCACGCTGTGCTTAAAGTAGACTTGTTTGGGTGCTTAGTCTAATTACGTAGCAGTCAAAATACATTCGAATTAACGCGTTATGCAAATTGTTGCTGCTGTGAATTGCACTTCACTCTTTCTTTGTTAAGTGAACGTTAATCTACCGCAGTTTGTTACAAACCATGGATCCTGGCTCATATCTATTGCTTCTCGCCCTCGTTTTCATGTCACCAGGTTGTTTTGCGAGTTATATAGGCTCAGAAGCAGATCCATGGAACCTTAATGAGTTTCTGCTAGTGTTGTCAGCGTTTCATGGCAGGTTTTCCTGAAACCTTCTAAACATATATTTTGTAACATAGTATGGCCACGAAGGTTTGCAATTAAACAAAGCAAGGAAGACGATGGTGCTTTTCCCATATGCCATTCTCTTCTTACCAATTTAACAAGGCAACGCACAAACATAAGACACAATTTTATCTCCTTTCATGGTCAACAACGCGTTTGATGACCTGAAAAGGCTGGAGCTGTTATGAACGACGTCCTCTCGGTGATCAAATTCAATAAAGTCACTTTAAGATCACCTGGCATTATTTCATAGTCTTAGTTAATTATTGCAACAAATACTAGGTGCGCTTAACGAGTAATGTTTTGCATCAGACTGGCGTCGCTTAGTGAAAATGATGCGCTGTGTATTCATTAAAACATACACAGACATATATGTGTTGTCATCGCTGCGTAAAAAAGAAAATATGAGAATACTACGCACTGCTTTCTTGTTTTAAAGGTAAAGAAATCATTCAAATTCCGTTGCTTTTATGCCCTGATATGTCGAAACGATTTCAAATCACCGTTTTATCAGGCAGGCCGCAAAATATACATGATGCCAGCATGTACATTTTATTTACACCTTCCCTTGAAGTGACATGTATTTAAATTCATAAACAATTGGAGAAGTGTTAATTACATTTACTAGGGTTACTTTAGAAATCAGCATTTAGATTTTTTTTTCATATCCACACACACATTATGCCCTTTTTGAAACACTGTGTACAGACGACCCTTTCTCTCACGGAGGACCGTACAGCCGTTATATTGAAAAAATTATATGTAGCACATATAAGTACAAACATAATTCTGAATTGATGAAAATATTAGAAGGGCGTTTGTTGTGGTTTAAGATCCGCCTAACTAAGGAAGGTGGTTGTCGGTATTAAGGTAAACAGGCACACATATCAGCTTCTGTTACTTGCATAAACAGCAATATAATATAGCTCCAGTAACACTGCTGCAAGACTTTTATCAACTCAAAATAAACGTTTCGAAATTTCCAAAGCTCACTGATGTATCTTAAGTCATAAATATCCGAGGCAATAGTTAATCGAACACCAAGGGGATTGTGCTAAGTAATGAGCTCACGCCATCTTACATTTGTACATGTATGTGTGATCACGCACAGACCAAGTCAGGAATGTCATTCAGTCATGCGGCTGCAAGGAGCAGACGTTCACAGTTCACTGAAATGGCAACATCTGATTCCAAATGCAGACAGCACAGCAGTTTCCAGTGAACATAGCCTACTTCACCAAAATCAGACTGAAAACTGTTAAAGACAAACGTACAATTGCATGTTTAGATAGCTGACAGGACAACGCTGCACTGCCGCGTATTGCTTTACAGTCATTTGCCAGCAGGGAGAGCCTTGTGGATTTTAGAAACGATTCATTGTAAAGGTGTGTGTGTGCGTACTGTGCATGTCATTTGAGGGAAGAGTGTTTATTTGGTCTGTGTGCATGTTATAATGAACTTCACTTTGATATATAATTATCACACTTATAAATCCGCACTGCAAGCCAGAAAGTGGGATACACAAGGAAAAGGCAGTCCAAAGGGCTTGACTATATGGAGCACTGGGGTGTAACCCCATTACTGCTTTACAGAGCTATTGCGTGTTTAGCTGCGCCGTTATAGGCTTGTAGCATACCAGTGACATTGATTAGGTCGAACTTCAAGAGAAACCACAAGGAATCGGAAACGGGATTTTTACTTTAAACCAGTCTAGGTGCTTTGTAGTTATTGTTGTGTCCCAGGCTTTATAAACATAATATTCAGTGTTAGTTTAAAATATGCACCTGGATGCAATTCTGCATTTTAACCTATCGGTCTATAACCTACCTTTGCATCTGTTGCGGCAACAATTTAAAAAAAAAAAAAAAAAAACTCACCCTGTGTGGGCTCTATTTTCTTACGTTTCACAGCATGTGCAATTAATGTGCCAACAAAACACTCTTTCAAATGCTTTCAAATGTCCTATTAATGTTCAGATCTTTATTTCACTGTGGTGGACGCGTGTAGCTTTTAAACCGTGTTACAGGTCACGTCCAATAAAATAATCCCCACAGTTATCATTGGTGTTGAAGCAGAACATTTAGATAAGCAACATAATAACAGGCTAATACCAGTAACCATTTCAATATACTGTTTTATTGAAGACCTTACGCATATACATTCATGTCATTATTACTTTTACAAGACAACGTAGCAATCCTTACAAGCGCAAAGAAAGGAATGCAATGGGAGTGACATAAAGTAACGATAATAAACAACTACTACACTGAAACGTTGTTTCTTTAAATGCCATGAATGGTAAAAAATAAAAATAAAAAAAATAAAAATAAAATAAAAAACAGAAAAAGAAAAGAAAGAAAGAAAGAAAGAAAGAAAGAAAGAAAGAAAGAAAGAAAAGAAGAAAAAAAAGAAAGAAGAAAAAAAAGAAGAAAAAAAAGAAAAAGCCCCAAAAACTAACTAAAATTTAAATTTAAAAAAATACCATACCATACCATTTCTTACCATTCTTGACACTATACACTTTTGGCCTACATTTCCAGCCCTTACAACCACAAATAGGCTATAGCCTATGGAATGCGATATTGTTACAAGACGATCAATAACATAAAGCACTAGCCTATTACATAGCGATAAGGCCTCCTCAAATAGGATGCAAATACTAACATTTGTCATTTCATTGTACAAAGTTATACACGAGTACAGGGTAAAGAAAGGGACAACACTGAGCACATTGCAAAACGCAAGTACATTAATAGGTCTAATAGATCGTCCTCCCTCCCTATTAATAATAATAATAATAATAATAATAATAATAATAATAATAATAATAATAATAATACATTCTTTGAAGACGTTTGAGTCCAAAAAGTTTTAGGTTGTTGGCTTTTGTTTGGAAGAAAAAATATAAAAGTCACCTACAGAAAAAGTGTTCTGCAGAGCATGACTTACAATTGTTTCACATCAATAACATGCTGAGAACATTTCACTGCTATAGCTTACTCATTGTACATGACGGATAATGCACTGCATTCACTCTGAATTAAGGGAGCACACACATAAGCCTATGATTACATTTTTTTATTTCTACATATTGATTTTTTTTAAAAAATCATAAGCACCGAGTTTCTGAAATGCGCTTTCCCCCCAGACAACTTATTCTCCCGCTGTTGCAACTTTAGGCGGGTCCCTCGCTGTAACCAAGTTGGCCTAGAACACAGTTATGTAGTACTGTTGAATCTTTCCATTACAGGTCCTCGCTATTTCATTGTAAAATACACTTTTTTTTTCACTGGCACAGTCTGGACTTAAACTTTTTATAGCAGCTCAAACCCGTTTTCTAACGGTGACCTCACTAAACGAAAGAAACGCAACCCATGCAGGATTCAGTGGTTGTTGTTAAGACAAGTTTAAAGGCAATAAAACTAGGGAAAAAAGAGGAAAAATACCTTCAGAAATCTATTTGCACATGAACAAAGTCATGGCAATCAATTTTCAATGCGCAGTCATAAAAATATTGATATGAATTACACTGCGGTTTTAGTTCTCTCCTTCTCCTCACGCAGACTCCCAGACTTCCAGATCTGCTGCCCGTGACCGTGAACGTGCCCATAAACGTGGCGAAAACTATGGAGACAAGATAAAGGCGTTGTTCCTCTTACCCAACAAAATATGGCATGTGGAGGTAAAGGCGACCGAAACCGAGATTCTTCTTTATCATTTTATAACTTCAGACATTTCTTTTTGCACTGATTCGCCCCAGTCAGGCTTCCCTGTCTGACTTAAGTGTTATTTTTAGGCCTATTTCGAGGGTTCGCCGACTCTCCCGCCTTATTTTCTCTGACTAAAACGGTAACAATCCTGATGTCATCATTATGTGTCAACCGAAAAAGATGTTACACTGAAGACACATTTAGGGCGTACACTAATGTCATGACAGATCGGGATAAAGTCAAACACAAACACACGCACACAAACACATTCTCACAGCTTTTTTGTGCGATTATGCAAAAACATGAAGACTCACTGACGTGTATAGCTTTGGATGCCAGACAGCGGCTTGTTTAGGGTTTTTGCAACCCGCACCTTTGATATAAAAAATATTAGAAATAAAGTAGGCTAATAATTGCTTGCAATGTAAAAGATGGATAGATGGGTGCATGCACTGAAGAAGACCTAAGGGAGCGTAGAAGGCTTGACTTTTTCTTGTTTTCTTTCTTTTCTTTTTTTTTCTTTTCTTTTTTTACTGCCTATCGATTCACCTTCTGCCGCATCTCTAAAAGTAGGCCAAAGCTTGCTCCCTCAGCATGAGTCTCTTCTTCTTCATCCTGCGGTTCTGGAACCAGATCTTGACTTGTTGGTCGCTGAGGTTCAGACGATCGGAGAGTTCCCTCCGCCGCTGCCTGGTGATGAATTCATTCAACATAAATTCACCTTCTAGCTCAGCCAGCTGAAGTTTGGAATAAGGTTTGCGCTTCTTTCTGGTCCGAGTGTGCATCGGGTACCACGGGGCACCTGGAGGAGAGGGGAGAGGAGGGGGGCACACAGCGGATTAGTCACCACGGTTGCAAAATCACGGTCACCTCCAAGGTTATGGGGAACCTACTGGTTCATCAGCTGTCCACGTCAAGTTGCCTCCCTAGTTAAGTCAATATGCAATGCGCCATGTTAGAGCAAATCTGTTAAATAACATTGTGATAAGGCGCTTTTCTAAATATGTATATATGTAAATAAATGTAGTATTTTGGTTTAGCTGGAGTAAGCTGATGTGATTTGCAAAACATCCCTGATGTAGGATCTGTGCTTTATCTTAAACCGATAAAACTGATGCCCCTGGAAGCTGTCATTCCCTGCACATGTACCATGAATTTTTTTGGTCTCTGACTCAAATCCCAATATTTGTAAATCAGGACTTCTCCGATTTTGTTCCATTTTTGTTCCATAGGTGTGCGCTTTCTCCTGCTTTTTTTTTTTTTTTTTTTTTTTTTCCTCTTTTTTGGG
>VUQG01008766.1:3379-24156 GCA_015106755.1 Etia nguti | reverse complement strand
ACACACACACACACACACACACGCACGCACGCACGCACACACACACACACACACCCCATCTGCAGTCAGGGAATGAAACCCATCAGGTATAATGGACAAAAGGAGATTCTTCATTCAAACAGAAATACAACAATTGAAAAATAAAAATCAGCAGCAATCACAAAATTTATTACCAATATTACATATGAAAAACAAACTTGTGCTACAATAATTGTACTGATTATCTGATATTTTTTGTAATCTTTCTTTCTTTATAGAATATTTGACAGAATCAAACATCTGAATAGAGAAAACTCTGTTTAATAGAAGTGCTCGCTGCTTAGTTGATGCCCCAGAGGAAGTGGTCACAGTGATCAGGGGTAACGCTGTAATGCTGCTCAGCCTATCGGAAAAAATAAAATAATATAAAATAAATATAAACGAAATGAAAATAAATACATGAAAAAATAGGAATAAAAACTGGAAATGGGTCTGATAATTTAATGTAAGTGGAGTACTTGGCTACGAACTATCACTGCCTGTCAGATGTGTTCTCAGTTCTGCTGTAACAGTATAATTAACACCTAATATTTTTTTCTGCTTAAATCTAAAACATGGTGGTTTTATGTGACTTAAACATGACCTCTAATTCCAAGTGAATGCACAATGAAAGCATACGTGTCCCTAAATTATGTTGCAGTGCCTCTTCGACATGTCCAAGCACGTAGGCAGCTCAACAATACAGGGAAATCTTCTGCATTCTTCAGGGTTATAAATGCAGGGAATAATGATGTGACCTGAATGCTCCTGAAGTAGACGTCAGTCCTATCTCTGTCTGCAAGAACACCACATTTTGCTTCACAATCCTCGCACAGGAAAATCTTATAAAAACATATTTAAAATGGGCAAATGCTCATTTTTCTTATTAATTGAGTCTGGTGAGGATAACCTTCTCCTAATTCTTAGTAACAGGTACTGAGAGTTCCTCTTTACCGGCCCCAAGTCAAAGCTAGTGCCTCTTGCAGTGGCTGATGCCAAGAATACATAATATGAATAAAACATCCACCATGGCCTGAATACTGATGCTGTGAGAGAGAAAGAGGATGAGGAAGGAGTGAAAGGAGAAACCACGGATGGTGAAGAAACTGCAGGAAGAAAAAAAGAACCTCTAGCGACTGCTGCTGTCAAAATAAGAATGATTGAAATTGCAGAACACCAGGCACCAATGTTTTCACTCCGCACATCCTTCTTCTCTGACAGATATCAAACTGGCTAAACAATGTTCATTCACATTTCCTCTGCATATTTTTAAAGTCCACCGTCGTCTTTGCTTTTATTCAAAATGTGCCGACAGCACCCAGCCACTGGACGAGCTAATAATAGGGAATATAGGGAAAGCTGCAGGTCGTGACTGTCTTTAACCCCCAGAACAAAAACCTGACGTCACAACAATGGCAACTCCAAAGGCCAGTGCTCAGTCCACGGGCTCTCCGTGGGCTCCTGGTTGTTTTCAGCTGCTTAAACCCGATTAAATAATTTAAGTAAACATACAGGATTTAGTTAGATATACAGCGTGTGAGATCTGTTACTGTGTTGTTTTTGGAGACACCTTTTCCCTGAAATGTGTGGCAGCAGCTCTGGAGAAGGCTAGTCACATGCTCAAAGGTCAATAAAAACTTGTTGTAATACTATCTTTAGGATTAATGCGGTGTCAGGGAAATTAATGATTTGTTTGAGGTGTGGTGATGGAGGTGGCGTTTGACTTTCACACTGGACGAAAACCTGTCACAGCTACTTTGATGTATCTGTGTGAAGGTCTAAATTTCTTTCTGAAGCACGCCTAATAAGAAAACAAGAGCTTGCACAGGTACTGTACAATATACGGCAAAACTGTGTGAGAACCAGCAAAAATTCTTCCAGTTTGAAGACAAAAATCAAACGTTATATGTCTTGGAAGTTTACGCAAAAGGTAGAAGGGCACTGCAGAAAAGTTTGATATTTCGCTGGGAGGGAAATGACGAGCAAGTGCAGATAATTAGAAGCACCAATAAGGGGGAGAAATAAATGAGATAAAAAGATGAGAGGCATATCAATGCAGGTACTCTGCTGCTGGACTGGATCCAGTGCAGCGTTGCTTTTACTGCATTGCTGATCCACTGCCGGCCAAACCTGGATTCACTGGGTTGACTAAAAGGGAGAGCATTCAGGCCTTCGGAGGACATTTCACCTCATGATGTACAGGCAGAAAGAAGCGTGCCACATATGACGCGAAGCAGAAAGGTGCAGAGGTGGGAAGAGTACGGCACCTATTCGTAGTCTCCTGCACGTCTTTTCTGTCACAGACCAATAATCAAGTATTTATTAAAAGTAAAGATTTCCATAAGTGCCACCTTGGGATTGTTCCATAACCTTAAATGGGATATATTACGCAAAATGGTACTGCAGCTCAATATTGCTATTTTTGGACTCTATTAGCGTAACCTTGAATGATTCGGTTCAATTACAACTCTTATTTATCTTATCGTCTCCCTTTTAGCCCACCTCCTCTTCACACTTTCTTATGATTGGCTGCTCTTTGCAAACAGATGGTTTCCAGGTTGAACCTGTCAAGTGAGTGGGACCTCTGGGCTCACAGCCAGAGCTGTATGAGAGGATCATGTTGAGGATATCTGCTCTCAATGACATCATACAGAGCCTAGAGCAGGAGTGTCAAAGTTCCTGTTTTTCACTGTTGACTACAGAATTTTTTAAACAATGGGTCAAAAAGGAAAAAGAATTACAGAAACTTTTAATTGTATAATTACAGTCCAGTCTGGGCAATGAAGGACACCTTTATTCCTTACATTACAGATTTCTTTCGTTAACTACAGCAGCGTCTCTTTATCATGTGGAAAAACTGAGACAAACAGCAATGTTGAATTTACAATTCTGTTTCTTATATCAAGATATCTTCTCGTGGATTAAATGTGTGGTTAAACTTCTTTTCACTGAGAGAAAGGGAAGTTTTACTGGTCCGGCCCACTTTAGATTAAAGTGTGTTGTATGTGGCTTATATGTGATTATAGCATGATAGGCACCATTTGACTACAATTTAAGCTCTGCCATCGAAGTGGTGCTGTTTTTCTAACCTTTGCAAAAGCAAGAACAGGCTGTTTTCCTTGCCATCTCTGTCTTACGCTGTGTGAAATGTCTGATATTATTTAGAAAAAATATATTGGCCAGTTAATAGAAATAATCCATCAAATAACTGAGAAAGAAAGCAAATGTAAGCTGCAGCCTTACCCAGAATTTAGAAGTTAAAAAAAAGATCCTGTCAATTGTCAAAATTCAGCATTGAGCTGTATTTTTTCCCCACAGCCTGCATATGAGTAAATCCCTGCAGAGCTTTTCTGTCCTCCACACTCTCTCTCGACTTCGGAGAGTTTGTCCTTCTGCAGCATCTCTTGGCTGAATTCTCCCTCTGCCACTGTGCCACTCCCTATCAGCACAAGGATGCTTCCTATCTCCCTCTTCATCGCTCTTCTTATCTCTTTCCTTGCTCCACTCTTGTTGTTCCTCCCGCCCCATCTGTTATCTCCCAGCTGGATCTGTTTTACGCTGCACTGCAGTAGGCCTATAGCGAGGATCCAGGCTGAATGAGTCACCCACTTGCAATCTGCTGCCCTAAAGTCCTGCAGGCGTCAATCACATCCAAGGACCCTGCTGCTATCCCCAGGCGCGCATGGGTGTCCGTCCACGGGCGTTCACATTTTGTCACTGCATACTTTTCCAGAACCAAGAGATGATACTGGAAACATATACACACACAGTGTTACATGCTAAAGAATTTGCCTTTCACCCACAAACTAAAATGAACCGCCCAGTTTCTGAAGAAGCATAAATCAGGGTGGCACGTGTGTAGCTGTTGCATTAGTATTCAGCACACACGCTGGGAAATCTCCTGTAGAACCAGGCCTGACTGCTAAATAAAGGATCACCACTCCCTTTACCCACTGCAAGAAATATACGACGTTCAGATCTAATAACCGCCTCTTGATTTTACAACTCGTAACAGCTCGCAGACAGCCCCAGAATCCAACAATCACTCATCGGCATGTAGCTAAAGTATCTTCACAGATAATTTCATTTGCAAACAGATCAGGGCTGCTTGTATTTCTGTTCCTCAACTGCATCCTCAGCTCTGATTTCCATCTTTTGGCATCCACTGAAACATAAAAGGTGGCGTATTTACCCAGATATACCAGTGCATAGATTTAAAAAGTAGTACAGGTTGATTCCAAATTAAACTGTTATCATTTCAATGCGCACATTTTTACTCATATTGATGTGTGCTATACTATAGTTAATAAACTGTACGGCATATTGCCACATTGTGTTGATCACTATCCAAGAACAGGCTGAAAACGTGGGTAGTGCATATGCAGAACAGACACGATTCACTCATAGCTAACAGGCTATCTCATGACACTCCTGTGGACCAGTCTGGATTGAGACGGCAGGCTCTGCAGTGTGTGAGGTGCGGTTGAGATGCACATGTAATAAAGACAGCAGCGAGCTCTACACACATGCGTAATTTCTGTCATTTTCAAATTACATTTTATGCAACAAGAACCTAAATATTCCAACATGGCATGAAACAAACTGGATTAAGACTCTTTAGACTCACTATGTTACAGATGCAAGTGTGACTCATTCGGAGGGAGCCAAACTTGGAAACTCGTCAGCTTCTTTCTGACACTGATGAGAAGCAAAGAAACCATTTAATCTGAAAAGCCTGCAAGAGTGAAACCCTCCAAAGACTCTTTATTTTTTCATCTCTCACTGGTTCTGCCACACGTTCTCAAGCTTTCCTGTTACCCTCTTCATCCTCCCTCTCTCCTGCAGCTTCCATTTGATGAACAGATTTGCGTCTTCCTGCTTGCAGCACGCGCCCACTACGCCGAGATAAAAATGTGCTCACCGCAGCTCTAAACCCCCCCAAAACCGGTATTGAAAATAGTCCCATCACAAGAAGCTTTTGTTTTCTATAAAGTTAGCAGATGGCCCAATATAAAAAGCTGCACATCCACACACACACCACGGGCTGCAAATGAGCCTGAAAACGACGGCAGCACCCTGAAAGTAGAATCTGCTCTAAGCGTGACTCATTTGACTCCGAGGTGGAGCTGACTTGTGACGTATTAAGCCAGAGATCATCACCTTTAAAAATAAGACAGATGAAAACACTGTTTGTGAGCTTAAAAACAGAAGAGGAAGAATGCACTGTGCTGTCGTTATAGCAGGTTTAAATTAAATACAAATGCTTTTGAGGTATTATAACCTATTATAGCATGTGCTGAGTTACATCACATAGTGAGAATGACTAATGGATTGCAGACTAAATGAATAAAGTTTTTTAAAAAAGCAATTCCTAGGGACCCTGCTGGGTTTTACCCTTCATGCCCCCATGCTTCACTTCTTTTTAAAATGGCCCCCATTATTAATGCAGCACAGAGGGCATCGATGTCCTTGAGTGAGGGAGAGAGATGTATTCTGTCAGAGAAAAGTGTGATTATGCTTGTGTGAAATAAATTACTCTGTGATGCATGTGAAAAGGTGAAACTGAGTTTGAGTTTGCGTGTGTATTTCATGAAGTCGCAGTTAACTTTAGGGGATTCTGCCTTTTATGAGCCATTTTTCTCAGTAGTGTCTACAATAAAGAAATGCATCTTCCTCCTCCACTAAAACAAGGATTTTCTGTTGCTCATAAAGCAGACGCCATAGTGCTTAACTCCAGACTGAAGCTGCACAGATAATTAGCAATTAGAGACACATTGGGCTAAAAGGTCGCTGCAGCATTTTAGGATAAAAAAAAATTCCAGTTCACATATAAAACATTTTGATCTTACTGTGGTTTTGGATTTTCATACAATTACTCCATAAGTGTTGTATACAGGCCTGCTTGTGTGGGTATCTCACCTATTTGATGTTCCTGGACTTAATTTCAGATAACCTAATATGCAGTAACATCTGTTACAGTATATCATTGCTGAAAAAAATCAACTATTTGATATGAATTGTTAATCTGTCATTTTGATCTTATTTTTTCAATAAACTGAATAATAAGGGGCTCAAGGCCTCAAGGTGCTTTATTTTGTTAGATAAAGAAAAGACCCTCAAATCATAGAGAGAAAACCCCAACAATCAAACGACCCCCTTTAAACGAGCACTTTACCACAGTGGAGGGAACATCCATCAAATCCCCAAATTTATTTTCCAGTCATATAAGACCACAAGAACCAGTAAATGTTACTGGGAAGAACATTTACTGAGAATTTTTGGGGGCATATTTGCTTAAAAAACTAAAGTTTATCTGGGAATTTTTATTCACTGATTAGGCAGAGTATGGAAAATCAATCAAATGTGAATAACACAGGTAATAAATTCAGGCTTCCTGACAGTCATGTAGATGTTACTTTAACATGCATCACTGACCAAGCACTGACCTGCAATTCACAGGACCCAAATCATCTCCTCCTGCAGCCCCGTGCCAGACGCCACAGGACAACACTATAGGGTTCTGCATCCGTGTCCTGATAGGTCAGAGGTGTTTTAGTGGCACTATGGGGACTTACACAATATTAGGCATATGATTTTAATGCTGTGGCTTATTGCCTCTAGCCTGCACTGAGACGTGACAATGATAAAACGATTGAAGTAAAAAAACAAAAGCAGATATGGATATAGATTATTTATTACTGCTTTCTAACCGTTATGAATCTCTGATTCTAACACTTAGTCCATTGACGGTATCTTCTTGTGTTGTGTGGCTGTCTTCTTAAAGTATGGTTGAGCAACATTTGTCATCTGTGTACAACTAGCCAGCTTGCTGGGTTGCTTTCCACATAAGTCTGGGCTTGGATTACAAGGCTGTGGCACAGGAACAGAGGGGTTGAGGGGAACCTTCTGCCACTGGGATTCTGGGGAAGAGGACTGTGTGTGTGTGTGTGTCTGTGTGTGTGTGTAATGTTGAGGAACAGACAGCAGGAGACCACAGAGACAACACACTGTGAGCCTAAAGCTGATTAAATCACACTGGGAATAAAACTGAGTAATGAAGACAGGACCAAGTAAAAATCTCCCAGTTCAGATACAGTTACTGCATATTTAGACACTCAACAACACCTCTTTATGCATGCAGAGATCCACATAAATCTATGTATATTTACAAATATAAATGCTTATGTGTATCCCCACCTCTCTTTTACTCTGTTGCACACACACACACACACAGACACACACACACACACACACACACACACAGATTCATCTGATGACGAGAAATGAACATCTGCAAGGAGAGGGAGGGCCGTGCTAATGGCTGACAATAGACTCATCACACAGAATTAACACAATCAGTGCAGCCATCCAATGCCCTGTGTGGGCTGCTGTCTATTTCAAATCAGATAAAATGAGCTCTTGATTAAAACTGAGATTATGTGTTAACAGCAATTTGAGATTGTTCCCAATTACTTCACTTTGTCTTTTATTTAACTCTCGAACACGATCCAGTCTTCCAAACATAATGCAGTTAGCGGTGATCTGCAAGCACTGCTCTTTAGGAACGTGCAGTCAGAATGTATGATTCATTATCAACACAGGCCTCTCAAATGTCAGTGCGACATTAGCACTAATATAAATGACTCATGTTGGGAGATGTGAAAAACAAATGAAAAAACACTAACAGAGTATACTGCATGTCAATGTTGGATCTCGAGCTGCCAATTGTTTCGGTAAACTCCTCTCCTCACGAACTGCTACTTAATTCTCAGTCAGTTTCAACGTGCAATTAAGAGTGTTCAGTATCTCCAGGCAGAGACCTTGAATAGACATGTGATTATTACTGTCACATTCAACACACTATTCCCCTCCATCTCAGAGACAGCTGCTCATAAAGTTGAAGAACAATGCAAAGTGAGACTTGTCACTAAGGCCATTCTGAGATTGGATAAACTGCTGACCAATGAGGGGGAGGGACGCACATGTGTGTGTGACTCACACAGGCTCTATGTGTCTTGCAGTGAGGGCCCTGAAGCTAATGGACAGTGTCATTGTGACTCAGCCCTATAAATGGAAAACCTCCCGAAGTTTCCAAGCTAGAGGAAATAAAACTCACTCAAGGCCTTTGAGCTGCTGATGAGCCGCAGGCCTTCAAGGTCCCACTTAAGAGCACTCTGATTGGCTCACGAGTTAAAGGTGATTAAACATTCAGGCTGTGCACTTTGACCTGAAATAACATAATAATACATGACTACCCTAAAATGAGTGGGATGGGTTGAGAAAGCCTTTGGGTAACCTTGAGCAGAATACCTTTGCGTTCGGCTTTCGGCTTATAATAATAATAATAATAATACTAACAACCGTTGATACATTGATGGATGGTGAAGGCTTAATTCAATTGATCACCTGGTGTCCCGCAAAAGGCGATAAGTGTATTTAGAGGGCGCAGAGGTCATGGCGTGCCGATGCTGGTAGGAGCGGATTTCCGCCAAGGCGCACTTAACGATTGCATAACGAGGTACGCCTCGGAGTTCCTCCTGTACTTAACTCGTCCTTCATTTCAGGGCCACAACTTGCGCATTGCAAGAGTGAGCGACAGCCATGAGCTGCAGCTCCGATGCTTGTCTGCGCGGAATGTCATCTGAAGGGTACGGAGAGGAACCGACGTTCCCGACATCACTGTCATCACAGTGCTGTGCCATCTGGCTCCCAGATGGACACGCAAAAAGCGTGGCACTGAATAATTATCGTGTTTCCCCGTCACGCACTGAATAACCACCGGAGTCAAACACGACTGATGCATTCTCCCGTTGGTGCAGTGCTGCAGCACGCCAGTGTTTTCAGCGGAGTGCACCCCAGCACCACAACAGCACCAGAGGCAGTAGGTGATAGATGGAGCACAACTAGCAACAACACTGCGTGTTAATGCAGCGACATTTAGCGTGAATTAATCATCAGTGTACGTGGGGTTGAATCTCTGCTTTTCCAAACCTCAGGCCACTCCTCCTCCCCCCAGACAACGTGACACTGTAAGTGAAAGATCTAGTGAGAGCCGGTGCACCGTACGCCGCATCTTCTTACCTGAGTGGCTTTGTGGAATTGCTTTTTCAGCCCCGCTACAGACATGTTCGCTAAATCGAGGTTCTAGCTGGGAATACGAAGTGCTGCTGCAGGTGTGAGCAGGGAATCTCGCTCCTAACTGAATCTGGTGATCTTGCAGCCGTTGCTCACTCCCGTCTACACTGGTCTTCACCAGAGGGATCTCCTGCAAGAAGGGGGGGTGTACTAAAGCCCTTATCAGGCTATTGGATGTCAAACCCACATGTCTTAAACGGCTCTGACGTCGGAGCCTGCTCAATTTAAAGCGGCCGCCTCCTCACTACAGCTGAACTCTAAAAAGGGGGCTGAGGTATTTCTAATCTAAGCTCGTTTAGCAGAAAGGACGCGAGACTAACGTGATGCGACACCAAGAAAAAGGATGACATTACTCTTGATGTCTCAATGATTGGAGAGGTTCTAGGTGGTAGATCTACATGGGTTGGTGAGGGGCACTGTGCCCAAATGAGATGTGAGAAGGGTTCCTGTGGGAGACAGGGAAGAAAGAAAGAAGTATGACCTTTACACCTCTGCGTTTCAGCATCTCCAGCACCCTGGACAGCGCCCATCTCTCAAGGGAGAGAGTCGTTCCACCCCGGACAACCAGACTACAGCAAACCAATAATTACTATTATCTCCCTTCAGAAAGTCTCTAAGTGTCACAGAGCCATAATGAATGGTTACACTTCAGGTTCGGCTGCAATACTTACTATTAATTGAGATAAGCAATGTACCATACTAATATGCGTGTACCTACACAAGCTTTCAGAGCGCAGAGGAGAATAAAGCCGTGAGGCAAACAGGAGAAATAATTTAAAAAAAAAAAAGCAACATTAAAGCCATCTTACCTATACAACATTTAGCAGAACTCTATTTTATTAACCACTCGCAGAACAAACAATGTTAGACTTCTAAAGTCCTTCTGTGTGTTTATATTTGTATTGTAGTTATTTTAAAGGCATTTTTAACATCAAATCTCAGAAAAAATTCCTAAGTCAGCTCCCAACTATTCAAATCATATCAATTCTGTGCGTATGGCGTAAAAACTGTTTTGGCACCGACTCACACAGAAAATTAAATGGAGTGCAGAAATTCACTGTCACGTTCCATCACACCTATAAGACTTAGCTAGTAACTTAGCACTGTGCGCACACTCAGTGTTATGGTGTAAAAAATATCTGAAGTTTTCACACTCACACACGCTTACGCGTGAGTCCATCTCCTCTCAGATCCAGACTCAGTCCATTAATCATTGCATCCATTAAAACAATGAAAAGCCTGCTCAAAAATGCAGGACCAATGCGAGCAGCGGGTCTGAATTAAAACAAACAAGTCACCTGCACACATTTGTCAGCTCAGCGGCACCCCCTACGGCGCCAGATGGCTAGTCTACTGTCTGCTGGCCACTTAGGCAGACAGTCAGAGACGCATTCCATATTGCCGAGGTTACAGTATTTGAATAAGACTCGGAGCGACTATCACAAAATTGACCATGAAATCGTAAATGTGGCCATATCTGCGGCCGTGACGCACTTAAATGAAACGAATTCAAAGCGCGCAGTCGAGAAAATGAACTCTGAAAGGCGCAATCATCCTACAAACTACATAAATGCAAGCATTCAAATGTATAACTTGTTCCCGAAAACAAATGCAAACGACAGGTGGTAAAAGTTGTACTGTGTCCATTTGTCTGTGGTGGGAGGTGTGCTTCTCATCAGCAGGGCGCTTAGTGGGTGTAAGAAGTGCAGAAGCGCTGGCAGCACCAAAGTAACCACCGAAGGTGTCTACGATCAGACCACAGTATGTGCAGGGAGACCAGGAGATACGTTCATAGGACGTTTTACATTTCAGAGTGCAAATATGGAGCAATATTTCTATTTTCTCATGTAATCATACTGTATGTAAACTATGAACACCTCACACTGTGGACACGTTCGTGCTTTAATTCGGATGTAGTAAACGGAGACTTTTAAGTATTCTGGTTAAATTACAACCTTTAATCTTCACCACAGTTTCTGTATTAACTTTTCTTTGTGTACACTCCAGTAATAACCAGACATTACACCACAGAACAACAGAACGTGAGGCAGAACTGGTGAAAATGAGCAGCATTTGCTGTGTTAGTGGCGCCATCATGTGGTGAATCCCCGAACACGGGTTTAGAAGCGGGTTTATTCATTTATGATTATTATTTCTGTTTCTGTTACTAAAATGACAAAGAAACAAAAGGCCAAAAAAGTAGTGATTTCAGGTTAGTGACATAACTTAATCTTGAAACGGTGTCACTGTGAAAAATCACTGAAGTGTAAGGCCAAGGCCAAGCTCACAAAAAAAGAGTGAAAATGGGCCTGTCACCAGAATTTCATGAACGTCATAATTAAAAGTCCATACTAACTTTTTCGGGGGGTGAAAAGTCGGTTTTGTTTGTCCACAGCCCAGATTATAAAACTGCTCTGCTTCCACCTAGTGGTAAAAGATGATGCAACAACGCTGAACCACATGAGAAACACAGACCTTGCAATAGGCCAAATATTATTACAATAAATGATAGTGGCCTCAGATATTTGTGCTGTCTGTCTGCTGCAGTAGATTAAATTATGTAAATGCTGTGCTATCCTCAGTTTTTCTGCTCGCTGGCCTTCTGCTGGCAGCTCTTATAAACTGCTTGGTTCCTCGGCTGCTTCAGGTGACCCTCTGTCCTACCTCATGAGACATTAAGTCTCAGCTGTACTTTTAACACAGACGCCGAGCTGAACTCAGATATTTGTCTCATCTACAGTCATGATAAAAATAAAGCACACACTCTTTCAATTCTAAGATTTTACAAATGAGGACATAATAAAACAGCCTCTGAAATGATTTAAATACCTCACACAAACAACTACACATGGCATATTACACTGTATCTATAGTTATTTAACCAAAGCTAATCCAAACTGCACAAGCAGGTGTGTGAAAAACTAAGTACACCACATGATTCAAGAGCTTGCAGAATCACCTTTAGTAGCAATAACTTAGAGTAACTGTTTTCCCTTTGACTTTCTCGGCCTCTCATGTTGATGTGGAGGAATTTTGGCCTGCTCATCTTTACAACGTTGCGTCAGTTGAGGTTTGTGGGCATTTGTTTATGCACATCTGTCTTAAGGTCCCGTCGGAGCATTTTTTTGTTTGTTTAAATACGCTGTGTTTGCTTTTCATTAAATGTGGCGCTGTACATTATGGCCAGACATCTCCGCTTCGGTCTCATCTGTCCAAAGGACATTGTTCCACAAGTATTGTGATTTGTTCAGGTGCAACTTTATAAACCCAAGCTGTGCTTGTGCCATACTTGTTTGGTATTTTCCTGATTGCATTGTCATGAACTTTAATATTTAACATGGTTACTGGGGCCTGTAGCGTCTGAGATGTCGCTCTTGGATTTTTTTTACAGTTTCTCTGAGCACTGCTCGGTCTTATCTGGGGATGAATTTCCTGAGACGTCCACATCCTGGGAAGATTGGGACTTTGTGTTAGCACGCATCGGATTGCTCCAGACCAGACACTTGTCAAAACATCTGCTTTTTGGGGGGGGTGCTCACACTTGCTTATGATCAGTTAATCAGATGTATTTGATTAACAGTAGCTGGCGGCAACTTACCATTTCAATTCCTATCGAAGCAATAAGCGTGTACTTATTTATCTATTTATTTTTACACACTGCTTCTAATTTTGGCTTGGTTTTTGATGAATAAATATTGAAACAATATATTATGTCATGTATTTTTGCAGATGATTTTTTTTTATGTCTTGATGCACAAAAACTTAGATTTGAAAGTGGGTATAGTGTCTTTTTTTACAATGACTGCACACTAGTAAAAAAAATGAATATACAGTGGTGGGCAAGAGTATGCGGACCCTTTAGAAATTTCGACATAAAGTGATCATAAACTGTAATCACATAAACACATGCACACGCACACACACACACACACACACACACACACACACACACACACACGAGTGAATGAGTTTTGGCAGAGAAAGCCTTAAATGAGCTGTAGCTGGTGTCAGATCGGCAGCACATTCACCGATTCAGGAGGAATTTTGGACCATTCTTACTTTCAACTTCAGCTCAGCCACATTATATGAGATTTTTTTTCAGCGTTTAGGATCCTTTTCATGCTACGTCATTCAACTTCTTCTGAGCTTCAGCTAGCGAACACTAACCCAGTTATTACCTTGTCACTGATGGTGAGCAGGATATGCCCAGAAGCTGCAAAATAGCTCCAAATGCTGATACTAACCCAACTTTAACCCGTAACGCCTAGTGTAACAATGGCGGATACACGAGTTTTTGGGACTTCTGCATCATCAGTTTGATTTTTCCCCCCTTCCAAATAACCTAAATAAACTGAACACCACATTTTTAAGCAAAAAAAACTGTAAAAAGAATAAAAATGGCACATGTTCTGTAGAAAATACGACACAAATCATATATTTGGTTCGCTCTAGGCCTTTTTACACCATAAGCAGTGCTCACTCAGGCCACCTCTGCAGCTGGCTTTAACCATTGCTTGTGGAGTCTCACAGCTTTTAGTTTGTTCTACAACAAACGGGATGCAGCTCAGTTTTAACTGAGCAGCTCAGTCAACTACATTGATTGTGCCGGCGTTTGACTCAGGCAGTCAAGGATATTCTACCTCTTTATCCTTAAAAATTCTTTTTTAAGGTTATGTTTGGGATTGTTGTCCTGCTAAATAATGAATTGTCATCCAGTGAGTTTTGACACATTTGGCTGAATCTGAGCACACAGTAAGCTCCTCTGCAGTACTGCATAAATCCTGTTGCTTCCATCCACAGTGAAATCATCAATAAATGCCAGCGTGCCAGTTTCACTGGCAGCCATAACTGAAGCAACCTGTTTGATAGATGGGGTAGTGCTCTGGGTCATGAGCTTTTTTCTCTCCACATTTCTCCATCAATTTGTAGAGTTTGACTTTTGTTTCATCTGTCCTTAGAACTGTGTACCAGAAGTCTGTGGGCTTCTTTTTGGATGTTTTGGAGAAATGCTGAGAAAGGTTCCTTATAAAAAAAAAAACAGCTGCCCAAAAACATTCAGCAGTGTCAGACTCTTTTTATAACTTTGCGATTAGCACATTATGCGTTAACAGTTCTTTCAGTTATGATGCTAACTTATGAAATTAAAGCCAAAACCTTCCACTTTAAAACAGTATCATAAGCCTAAGACCCAGATGTGCTAACACTCAAACCTAAAGGTCAAAGTATAATGAAATCAACAGACTTTGTCTTTGTCTATGTCTTTTATCAAAGGCAGAGATGCAATCCCAACCTCACCAAGTGGATACTCTTCATTCCTCATGCGAGCTCAAAGACAGATTTTATTTAAATGACAAGTCATTTAGGAGTCTGTAAAAGGAAACAAATTTGCTTCATTGCATTGAAAATCAGCTGCTCTGCTTAAAAAAAGACGTGTATTCTTTAGCACATTTGATGAGCTTATGAATGTAAATACAGCATATCGATCCAAAAGTTCAATACATGAGGAGATTCTAGTTTCCTTATTTATGACTTTATTAAGAAAACCAAATATTTGAGGGGAAAACCAAGAAGAATGTGTTTTTTACAATGAGAACTGTAGCTCACAAACCAGGGATATGCTCATAAAACATACAGCCTGCACCCTGGATAGTTAAACTTCCACGAGCGTCACTTTGCATGAGCTGAAGAACTGATTCACCTTTCCATGACTTGGAAAGAATTTGCATATAGTTGGCTATCGTCCAGCGCACTGTGCTATAACACGCCTTGAAATGCTTGAGCAATAAACCAACCAGAACAAGCACCGCAGTTTGACTTTTCAGGAAGGCTGATGCTATGTTGGATCAATCAGAGGGAGAGCTGACAGAGCTGTGTTGTGATTGGTGTTTAGGGAAGTTTAGTTAACGTGGCAGAGTTGATCCAATGTAGCACCAGCCTTTTAAAAATAGGGCTAATTCTATCTGCCATAACGTGTAATGATCTTTGTGAGTTCTGCCTTAGAAATGGGAATGGGTTCATACAAGTCTTTAAACTCCACAGAAGAGTTCTCGAAGCAGATTTAAAGGCAGAATAGGAAAAAAAAAAACCCACATATAGGTATAAAATAAGTAGACACATGCTAGTAGGTGCTAAACATATACAATGATGACTGAGAAAGGTACAGGAGACAAAGTGAGCAAACCAGAAAGACTCAGATGCCAATGTGTAAAAATAAGATTTAACTCTAGTTTTAAAAGACTCGGTGTAGGTAGTATTCCATCATCATAACATACCTGGCTGAGACTATCAGTTCTCCTCTGAGCAAAGTCCTACTTCCCTCACCAGATGGTTTGTCAGATCTTTAAAGCCAAATAGCAGGCCTCACTTATCACCACCTATTGCCTCTGTGTGGTGACTGAAAAGTGAAATCACTGGCACAAGGGGCCTTTGCTCAGCTCCTGTGCTCACAGACCAGATAATCTGATGATCTTCATCTACTTCATAAAATCTTGGAGAGGAAGATTTGTTCCTTTGCTTTGATCAAGAGAAGGTGCCATCTGATCAGGTAACCTTTCTGTGGCATTTTTTTTTTTCTAATATCCAAGACCATCTGAACTGATTTCCTTGGGATCTTTAAAATTTACTTGGTATTTACTTACCATGGTCTTTTAATAAGAAAAATGCATTTTAATGCTCAGGAATGTGCTGCTTTATATTCATTGTCTGCATCTGTAAAACTAAACAGACTGTGAATCACATTCCCCAGCTTGGTTCTTTTTACCTCTGAGGCAACAAACCACAAGAAACTTTTTTTTTAATATTAATCGTTAAAACATTAGCAAATGGTTGTGTTTATATTTCATCATAAATAAAGCCCTTAAGAAAGATCCAATGTATCCTTTATGAACCTGTATGTGTTTGTGTGTGTGCAGGTGCTAATAAGAAAAAAAATGGACTGACTTCTACAGCAGACCAGGGGTCATTTGTCACACATATGCCAGTCATGCCACCAGAGACAAACAGCTAACATAAGCCAGGCTGTAGTCATGTGTTTGTGGGTCTCATAAGGTCCACCAATCCCCACGTCATCTTGCTCCACTCAAACATGCTAATGTACCTGTGCTCTGCTCTAATTGGTCCCAGTGATGCTCGCCCTGCTCCACCTGTGTTCATGGGAAGCCTCCAGTCAGTCCTGCAGTCAGGCCCCCGCCACTGCATGCGAGTGCGCAGAGCTAATATTATGCAAACAAACACTTTGTTGTTTGGCACTTCGTGCACCGACCCGCCACTGTGGAAGAAAGGGAGAAAGTAAGTAAAGGGAAATAGAGAAAGGAACAAGGGGTGTATGAGTAGGGGTGGTGGTGGTGCTAGAATTCATTAGTGTGATTACCTGAGGTGTGCTACTTTACAGGGGGTAATCTGCCAGCCTGCTTCATACCCTCCAAACTTCAGCCAGTCCGCTAATGAGCGCTTGGAAAAGTTAGTCAAGGTGGAGAGGTGCTTTGAGGAGCTGTACACCTTAGACTAAGGTGTTATTATATATGCTGGAGCAGAAAACAAAGGATGGATGACTATTTTGTAACAGAGGATAAATGAAGACTGGTAATGTTTTGATACACATGGAAAAATGTTGTAACAAACAGTGTGCCGACTGATGAGGTTGAAACCTCAGGACAAAAAAAGGAGATTGGCATGTTTCAAAGTGAGAAATGTCTGACAAAGTAAACATATAGTACACCTTGATATGAAATATCAAGAGTATTTTCGACGTCATTTGAGTTAACATCCCACACTAATCATAAGGACACCAGAGGGTTCAGGGAATCTCACTGAAGAGCCACTTCTCTCTGAGGTATTGTCGAGGACAGCGGCTTCGGTCCTGTGCTGTAAGAGTGGGTGGATTAGAGATGGGATCAACCCCTGTCTCATTCCCCCCTTTTTCCTCTCTCTTTTTTCACGCCAGAAGCTTTGGCCGTGGCTTTAGAGAGACAGCTGCCGTGAACAAAGCTCAGGACAGTCCACTGGGGACAGAGAAAGTGCGAGTGTCAAAGAACAATAAAAGTGCTGGAAGAGCTCGGCTACGGTGGAGCAGCCAAATGACGGGGAGGGAGAAAAACCACCAAACAAAAAACCAAAAACCAGGATATACAGTATATACACTACATATTAGATAGATGGATTCTGTAACTTTCCCCTTCCTCTCACCCTGTGGCTCTGCTTCATCACACAGCATCAAAACATAGCTTTATTCCCAGGAGTGGCTTGCCTTTTTATCTGCTCCCTAGCTTCCCACGGCGGGCCGCATCCACCCATAATCTGCTGCTGTTTCATGTCTGGAGCACAGAAGAGAAGGATAAGGGACTTGTTCAAGTGAAGATCAATGAGGCTGTACACACAGCACATGTGCATCAGGACACACTGAGAATTTTTTCCTTTTTCTTCTTTATAAGGTGCCATATGATGCAACATTAAATGAACATTATATATGGATAGGCTGACAAGTCGAATCTGAGAGTTTTAACAGAAATTACTATTAGGCTGAGATGTGGCGCGATTTGTGTCATACACCCTGTAAACCCCATCTACCTTTTTATTACTGAACCATCTCTCTGTGGATCCAACACGGAGGACTAACACAATGAACAACTGTAAACATGCTGCATTATACATTTGTTGAAAACACATTTGGCTGTATGTCACAAGCACCTTGTTATTTTAGACTGTGCCAAGCGCCTGTGCCGGCAAAAATCAAAGCAGTCTGATGTATTGGCAGCAATAGCTGGGGTGTGAAACTGTGTCAGCGAAGTAAAGGAAATCACCAGAGGCTATTTTCTGTTCGCTCCACAGCTGGCTGACGAGATCGGCAAGGACTAATTGTGTATCAGATGGAAGCAGAAGAAATTCGCAGTTTGCGCGTTACTTTTCTTTGTACTTAGGTCTACCCGCCTTCCCACCCAAGTGGCACAGACTCACCAGACAAAGGGAACTTAAAAGTACCAGAAAGAAAGCCCTGGGACAAACAACACACATGCACAGAAATCCTCGATGAACCCCAAAGCCAACCTGTAACCCTAACCCTCTTCTATCCCTCCAGGAATGATCTCCTGTAGGAAATCAGTGAAAAGAAAATATACATGAAAGTTGGATTTAAAAAGAGCAGGGAGAGAAAGAGATAAAGATAGAGTGAAAATGACACTGCGATTGTGTTGGAATGAATAAAAAGGGAAGGGAGAAAAACTTTGCATTTGGAACTACTGATCAAAGTAATTCCCACAGGAAACCTCTCTTAATGAGAGCTGTACAAGAAAAGAAGGGTGGAAGACAAGGAGAGAGTGAAAGAGAAGAAGAGGATGGCACGCCATTCCTACACAGAGGAGGGAGAAAGAAAAGGGGAGATGAATCATACACAGCGCCTAGTGGAAGAAATGAGTGTGTGTGTGTGTGTGTGTGTGCGCGCGCATTGGATGGGGGGTGGGGGGAGTGGTGGTTATTTGAAGGGTGTTTTCAAGATCATTTTAACATCTTCACTGAGGGAGCGTCAGAGGCAAGGCCAGGTTAATTAAACCCAAGGGAGTACCAGCTGAGGGGGCCCACATTTGAATATGTCACAGAAATAGCGCGAGCGCGTCAGCCGAGGCCGGATGGCGGGTTTCGGCAAGCAAATATGTTGACTGTGCATTGCACGCTACGAGGAAGAGAGAGAAATAGAGACAGACAGCGGAGGGGTAGGGCGGGGCCATGCAGGGGGGGGTCTCTGTGATGTTTTGCTTTTCTTTACCCACGGTGCCACCGGATTTCTCTGAGTTATTAATGTTTGTCATTAGCCGCATTACGCTGGAGGACAGTGACAGGAAAAGAGAGTGAAGAAATTTATATGGGACAAATATTGACAATAGCTTGCCCATGGGTACTGGAGAAGAAGAAAAGATGCAAACTATGTTAATGAATGATAATTAACCACTAGGGTTTGTCTCTCCTGGATCCCAGCTAAATTGGTCCCCGAGTTGCAGCTAGAGACAGTCCTGGCCTAATCCTTTATTATAAAAAGATAAAGGAAAACGACATCATTAGCATATATTTGAGAAGGAGGTGGGGGGTTGGTGGGGGGGATTAAAAAGTGGAATTATTTCTTTTTAATTCTTGAACGGAGGATCCTTCGTGCCACTGTTTATTACACATAATAAAAAGAAGGGAGGAAAGTGGTTATTCAAAAAAAAAAAAAGCAATTTCAAAGGAGGCGTGTGGGTCTCCTGAGTGGGATGCAAACTCAAGGACAGAGACCTGGATTGTGGTTTAATATTCAAAATGAATAATAAGAGAGGGAGGACAAGGGAAACAGATAAAAGGAAATGGAGGTAGCTGTGTCAAGGATGGAACCACTCCTCTTGTACACCACGGCTCTGTGTGCGCGCGTGTGTGTGCTCATCCCGACCCTTACTAATGATGTCAGCAGCAGGGGCCACTTGTTACAGACAGGAACCATGCCAACAGGCAGCTGTCAATCATGAGAGAGGTGCGAGAACCCCGCAGTCCAGCAGAGCATCCTCAGTCACCATCACACTCTGACTGACAGTCCTTTGAACTGCCAGAACAAGCAAAGTATGAGAGCACAGCAAAGCAAACGACAGCGACTATTACAAAAAGACAGTCTTTAGAAGTTAAAAGGGCTTTTATTTTGGAAATTTAATAAATGCTTATTAAACAAAATGGTAAAAAAAAAAGAATCAAGCAATACTTAACATAATTACATACAATAAAAGATTAGAAGCTTTAACAATCTCCTTCAGAAATAAATACCTGCAGTGCATTTCATAAATGGAACAGATGAGGCTTCAATCACTGAACTGGATCTGAGGGTAATATACTCTGGAGCTCCTTTCAGTGAATATTCTGCTCTCTCTTGCTTTGGACTTCTCAAAGTGTCGACTAGGCATGGGTAGGTCAAGTCCCTGCAACCTAAAAGTTCTTGAGGTGCCAAATAAATTAGAGGGAAAGGGGTAAAAGAAAGTTTCAAAAAGTGTAATTTAAACATTAGAGTAAGCATTTGCCTTATCACCCCAGGTCTGCGTTGAGAGCGGAGGAGAGTGGCTGCACTGTAAATTAGCTTGGCACTAAAGGGCCCTGTCTGATAGACATAGTGCAGTGAGTGCTAACACAGATGTCGAGGGCTCATTTACAAAAGCTGGGGTGCTGCGTTGAGCCAGTGGCCCAGAGTGAGTCGACAGCGCTTTTCTCACAAATATTGGTTCTGCTGCCCCGGCCCAGCTTGGCTCAGCCCGGCTCCCACCGAGTAGGAGCTGGGGAGGGAGAGAAGAAGGGAGGGAGGAAAAGAAGAGGATGACAGTTTTCCCAGCCTCAGCCCAGGGAGTCAGGCTTTTTCGCTGACTGGTGTTGCGAGCGTGGCCAGCTCTTCTGTCAGCACTTTCCTCTCCTTCATCTTCACGCGCACAGCCTCCATTAGCTGGCCGGCAGAGGGGATCTGCAGGGGAGGGGAAGCACAGAAAAAAGGGTGTGGGGGTGGCGGTAGAAGGGGAAGAGAAAATGAGGAAAACACACACAAAAGCACGAGTATTAAAAAATAAAATCTGAATTAGATATATATATATGTTTTTTTTTTTTACACCTGGCAGCCTGTTTGCTGTTTT